>SJOL01008576.1:122986-204497 GCA_004794785.1 Opisthorchis felineus
GGTCCGTGGCTCGAACCCCGACATCTCGACTGTTGCTGTCTAGGCTTGGGAAACCTGGCAGCATCTCAGTCCTCGTGCTCCTTTCGGGTGGCAAGGGAGCTCGGTACAGAAAGGGTTTACAGCTGAATGGTTATTTCATATTTCTGCCAGGCTGTTTGTTGTTCTAACACCCACACACACCCACTGCTAGTACTGCCAGTCACCCACATCACCTCATCGTTCTGTAATCCAACTTTGCCATGTAACCCACCTCTTCAATTATGTACAACCAAAAGCGGTACCGCTTTGGATGCACTCCCTGGGTTTGCAGTAGTTTGGTTGTGCCATGACGTTTGACCTAGACACCGTGCATGTGCGGTCTGTGCACGATCATAGGGACGGCACGAAAACAATATGGTCTGGTCACATTGCCGCAGCTGGTACCCAAGCCTGAAAACACGCCACCGTGCATCGAACTGCTAATTGGTAATGACATCTTGCAGCATTATTAAAAGTTTCACGACTTGTTTACTGTTTTCGCAAGCGGCTTGTGAAAATTAGATTAGATAGGAAAGATTTTCACCCGGAAAGTAGACCCTCCACAACGTGTACGTAATCGGTACCCCGGATAAATTGTTAATGTGCATGGAACAGGTGTTGATTTTTATCGACAATTTTTATCAAAGATTAGTGGGAATTTGCGCGCTCTGATTTTCCAAGTGACGGAAGATCAAGGCTTTTTTGGCGTCTGTTCGGCATCTTTAAAGGGAGTTTTTGCCAACTCCAATAGAAAAATCAGAGATTTGAAGTACGGTCTTTTAGTGGGATGCCTGTAGTTAGGTATTCCCTGTAAGATCTTGTAGGGGTACTTTCTTCGAACTTTCAAATAAGCTGTGGTGGTTCTTCGAAAAGATGTCGAGTCATGCTAAAGTTGTATGTAATAAGCATGTCGAATGCATGGGTAACGGGTCGCCTATTGTACTATTCATTGTATCGGATAAAGTTCTCACAGTACTGCTGCTTACCCAACCGTGAGTCCGTTGGGTAGCCGCTAATAACCATTTTCAAATAAGCTGATCCATGGCTCAGTCGTCTGACTGTCCCATCCTGTTCGACTGAACACCGGTACCCATCCTTCCGCTTGTTTCGACTGCAATTTTTCTTTTCTCGTAAAGAAAGCTATGTTTTGATCAAGCCGACCTGCTGTTATTTATCGGAAACGGGTACGATCAGCGACTATACGCGACCTGAGAACGAGCGCACGAATCCCCCAGCTATGACGCGAGCCCAACCACTCCTAGCGTAGAGAGAGAAGAAAACCAGACCTTCAGAGGAGGGCTTTCACTGCCTCGACCAAAGGCAAAGTACAGTGGGAGCGCCGTCGAATATATATATTTTGAGCGACCTTGGGGAACACATAAATCCATTAGCGCACACAAAGTCTAACTGGCCAATAGGAAAGAGGCGCGGTGCAATATGGCGGAAAAGGCGCGAAATTTAAAAGTTCAAATTTTTAGGAAAGAATTGGCTATGGCTCGAAAAATAAACGGTTTTTAGGGATGCTGATATCCCCAACACTTGCTTTGTCCATTCGCAGAGTGCAGCGGATGCTGTTTTTGTTTTATCTTAGCCGAAATGAGAATCATTCACCAACAGGACTTTCGGACGAATCAAAGACAAAGATTTTGGGAATCGATGAATCACGATGGTGCGGTGACAATTTACCAACCAGTTTTGGCCTTTTTGTTTCTTACCTGATACTTCAGAAATTATGAGGAGTATATGGTCGGATCCCAAAACATTCAGCCACAACAGGGGGGACTGTCATCTATATTGAGACACACAAGCTCAGCGTATGGCCGTCGATCCGTAGTACTTCCAGGCTATTGACCATAAGGCCACAACCCCCTTCTGCTGATTGGCACAACTGGTGAACTGAATTAGATGTAACTGTCGGTCGGGTTAAATTCCAAGCGTGTGACCCGGTCTTTCGATGACTGGATACTACGATCTTACCACCCGCCAGCAATCAGATCGTCTGAATAATTCAACTATTGATTCGAGTGATTGTTCGAGTGATCCTGCAATTATTACGCGCACTCTTTGTGGCCACACAATATCTGTCGGCATCCGGTACGCACTAAATGTGACCCGTGTCTCGGTTCGTTCCACAGCGAACCCACTCCATAGCATCTTTTTCTTTCTGCTTTTCATAAGTACTGTCGGAGACTTAGCTATTATTTTGATTTGGATCATGATTTCGTACCTCATAGTTCTCATATACGTCCTCAGTTATTTGGATGCAATTGCGATTCAGGTAGCGCAGGGAGCAAGACTTGAGTTCTTGGCCGAACATAGCCATAGTAGTAGTGTGTTTCTGATTTTTCAGTTGCGACTTGATAGCTTACCGTTCCTTATCCACGAACTGCGCAAATAAAGCGAATTCGGTCATATTGGAGAGGTGGCTCAAGTGGTTGGAGCGCGAATTTACTGACCGGAAGGTCTGTGGTTCGAACCCGACCTCCGCCTCTCGACTTCCCCTGTCTAGGCTTGGGCAACCTGGCAGTATCTCAGCCCTCGTGCTTCCTTCGGGTGGCATGGCAGCTAAGCACCGGAAGGGTGTTACAGCTGAACGGAGAGGTGTTCACATCCGGGAGGAAAGGACACTTAGTATAGGCAGTCGCTCCCGAATGCCCAATACAGGATCTGAACTATGTTACACCGATAGGTTACTTGAAATTTTTCTGTACTATACGGTAAACTGAATTCCTATCTGCCTAGCGTCGTGCGTTTCCGTGAGCAGCAGCGCACTTTGACGCACTCGATCATCTGAAAGACTTAACGTCTCTCTTCCTATTTGGTAACTTACTTTTTATGTGCGTGCAGCATCTGTTTTTTCAGTCCCGAATGTGCTGCACAAAAGCCACCTTATATTTCAGTTGGAGTGATGTCCGAGAAATCACAATACATTGCACAGACGGAACACACTACTCATCAGGTTGTTGAAAACTGTTCTACAGCCCATAACAGGTTTCGCCCTTCTTGGGGCTCATCAGGTAGGCGCATTCTCCGAGTTTCCGTCAACCTTAAGTTCTGCTTGAGCCCAAATTGGACAGATTTCGACAAATACACTCATTTACATACCAATTTGGTTTTGACGGGATACTCACCTGGAACGGAACCCAGCTGAATCTCTCGTTTGTGATGTTCGTCTTCAACTGAATGTGCAATATCAGGCCACCGCATTTTTCTGTTCGTACAATATTCGAACTATTACACTACATCGTATAGATGTAGCACGCTACTGATATGATTGCTGTAAACCCGTCGATAGCCTACTACCTGTTGAATTAGGGTCCACGACGTGGGTCGGTCATCTGGATTACCAGCCACACAGTGAGTCTTCATCGAGTGTCTGAGCTCACAGTACATGTAAGTGTTTCTGGCATTGACCTAAAATAAACTGAACTGGTTGCCGTTCAACTCACATTCCGTGACACTTTTCGTGATTTGCCGTATTACAGGGTATAGGACCACCCTTTTTCTGTACGAAAAGTTCAGCTATCAGGCTCATTTGGGGGTATCAGGAATACGCATCGTTGTTAAATTTGGCTTTCGAACATCCACAGCTGAACAAAAACCAAGTATCATGACAAATAGTGTTCACATTTCCCGATTTCTTTTGTAATGTTGATCACATGTGATTTATCCCTTACGGTTGTGGCACCTGAAGCTGAGCATACGAGAATGTGCTTAGAGCGAAGCTTAGAAAAACAACCTGCACTGTCGGTTCATAACGCGGTTCATAACCACTGGCAACCTTAGCTTTGATAGGACTGTTCGGCAATGGGTGGCTAATTCGTTGTTGTTCTCTGAATTATCATCCCGAATTCAATCGCGTGTCATGAAGTTGTGTAAGGCAGAAAGTACTCCGTTATCAGTGCTGTGCATGACTATTATGCTTGTCTTTCGCGAATCTCGTGAAATGTTGGTTTTTATCAGTCATATACTGGCTGTGCTATACACATCGATCGTTATTCGTTCTTCTGGGCAAAGTTAGTTGAGTCTCTCGGAGGTAATTTCGGCACCAAAGCACAGAAAAATGACTTGGGTCGTATAGGCGAGGGATTTTTTCGGGATGTACTGCAGTTGGACGATTTACTTGGCTTCTGTTTCTTCTCTTCATAGCCCCCTGTTCACGTTTTCGGAGTTGAAGGCCGCTATGCTACAGCACTTTACTCAGCAGCTTCCAAGTTGAAAAATCTGGAAGCTATTGAGAAAGATATGAATACGATTCGGGACACCTTGGCTAAAGATGTACGGTTGCGGGAGTTCTGTATGAACCCGAGTTTACAGCGTTCGGTCAAGGCAAGAGAATTCGCTAAGGTGCTGGACAAACTGAAGGTCAATCCACCCACAAAAAATACCTATGGTACGTTTGTCCCATTATTGCTGCTGGCTCCTGTAAATGGACCTAGAATCTTGCACAGATTGGATACAGATGCTTTCGACAGCTTTGAGATTGTATTCTTAACTCCTTACCCAAAGGGTTCGTGATTCCAACCCGCTTCTAATTTTCCGGTCGTTCCTATTACGGGTTGGAAAACCTGGTAGTGTCTCGAGCATCTTGATTCCTTCAAGTGGTCTGGCAACTAACCATACACTGAAATGTTGCTACTGCTGAACGATTTGCTTCGAAAATGGCCTGTATTTTTGTTACTTGGCATCATCATGATCGGTAAATTTTTCCATTTGTTTCTTGCCTAATCCTCAGGTGTTTAACTCGCATATCACATCACGGCTTCGTTAGCCGGGATGGAGCCGCCGTGACATAGGAAACAGTTATAAGCGCGGACTAAGATGAAGCTGCATACACCTCACTTCGAGAGTATCTTGTAAATCCAAGTCAACCCATGGATAATAAACGAGTAGCTATAATCCCATATGAGCGGTTTATTCCCCTTGGGGCGCGCGAGTTGAAACATTTACGAATATCAGGGAGATCCAGCATTCCGAACCTCATTGAACTCATTGGCTGGTAGATTCCAACGCAATATACAGTGGAACGTAACCCGTTGCACGTGATATATGCCTGTGATCCAAGTGAACTAGGCTTGGTATGAAACTTTGAGACGCATCCTTGTGGTATTGGGGATGATTTCGCAATCCGCATCTTACGAGTTCTGGTTGATTAGTGTACTGAGGAGTTTTGGCCTAATATCGATTGCCAATGGAATAATAATCACTCTTATCTCAGGTACGCAGGATTGCACCCCAGAATTTGGGCTGCTGATGATTCCCAACAAGGATAGAGGTGCTGAACAAAATGATAAACGTTCAGCTGTAACGCCCTTCTGGTGCCTAGCTGCCATCCCACCCGAAGGAAGCACGAGGCCCGAGATACTGCCGGGTCACCCTGATCTATATAGAGGCAGTCGAGATGCAGAGGTTGGGCTCGAACCGCGGACCTTAGAGTTACTAAGTTCGCGTTTTGAGCACTGGGTTATCTTGAGCTCTGAATAGCACATACTGAGCTAACTTTATATTACAAACTCCCTATTGGGCTTCCTACAATCTCCTGACTGTCAATAGGGTCTACTATCCAGGAAATATGTAGAAATGACAACGCAAACGAAATTGGGTACCGTTGACCGCATTTAAACTCGTGACTTCTCACCGAGTGGAGAGCTCAGTCGTTACTGGGTGAGATTGTGACCGAATGGTTTGTGGCTGGAATCCACCACGAGTACTGCCGTCTCGGTTTAGACAGCCTGAAAATATCAGCCCCGATGTCTCCTCTCAGCTTGGCTAGCAGGTACACACAGGGTACAATAGCTGAACCATTTGATGACAAATTGTGACTCGCTTGCCTGAACAGTACTGTGCCAGCTGGACTCCTGTGAATGCCGCTCCATGTCACCTGTGAACACTAGTTTGGTTCGTCACTCAGATAGACAGCAGGACACTCAGCACGACCAATACACCTTATGTGACTGTCATCATGTACCAGTTGCTGAAATTGCGCAGATACTCACATAATATTGGTTCTTAATTCACAACAGAAGAGGCGGAAATTCTGAAAGGGAACCAACCTACACAACGCGAACGCAAGGTCCTACGTCTGGAGTGGATCGAAACCCGAGGGCCACCATGGAACAGAATTCGCTCTAGCTACACGCATTAATTTTTAGTTGTTATTTCTGATCCAAATAATTTGATCTCCTCTCCTGATATCACTGTTTATCTCAATATCTGTCTGTGTAATGAAGCCGTTTGCCTTTCGAAGTAGCTTTGTTATCCAGTCCGGCTATCTGGACTAATTAGCTTCGTTCGGCAATCGTCAACGTCTATTGCTTTTATTCCGCTGTTAGTTCTGTTAGCGGAAAACGGACGACTGGACCGCATCAATGTGCTTCTGGACAAATTCGCTCAAATTATGAGCGCACATCGTGGTGAGGTGCCGTGCGTTGTGCGCACAGCCAAGGCCTTGGATAAAGCCACTGAACAGGAACTACGGACCGCTTTGACCGGGTTCCTCAAGCCGAATCAGAAGTTGCAGCTAACTCTTGAGGTGAGTTACGATTCTTAGCCCCCCCCCCCTAAAAACATAGCTCTCGTTCTTATTCAAGCTACACAATTGGCACCTTTGAACTTAGGCTTTGATTCACCTCAGCCTCTTCTCAACTGACGTTGCCGTTGCTCTTTGGGTCAATGAGAAATCTTTCTACGCTTAGTTGTCTTTCGTTACGGCGTCCGACTCTCTTGTTTTATATGGAAATTTTAGAAACTTACCCACCATGTTTCATTATCTTTCAGTTTTTTCGCTTTTACATCTTACACAGACCTGTCTTTATTCTCCCGCAGCTGGATCCGTCTCTAATCGGTGGTATGGTTGTTAGCATCGGTGATCGGTTTGTGGACATGTCGATCGCCCGCAAGATACGGATCTACCGTGAGGCAATGGAACAGCCGCTGTGATGCATAGACCTAATCGCCCTCTAACCTGTGTCAAGTCGTACAGTCTAGCAATTTTTTTCAGAAACCGATCTCGTAGATAATCGTCTTTTTCCTTTCGGTTCTCTGGCTCGGTATCTATCTCAACTGGCATAATATTGTGTGTTTCGATGGCACACACATTGGTTCCATTTCACTCATCCCAATAATCCTCCCCCTTCCTGGTACGGTTATGCTGGTTAGTCCACACGCTTTTGGTGCGCACTAACCAGATTGCTCCCAGCAGTAATTCCCCCCTCCTGTGACAATAATAACGGCGCTAGGATAGGAGTGTTCAAACGACAGTCTTGTGGGAATAGATCACACGAGTCCCACAATTACTCAAGTGAGCCCGATCGCTGTGTAAATGCTCTGAGCTGAAACAAGACAAATTAACAGGAACTACTGCTCTTTAGGGGCTGTACCGATGCCATAAACTCTCACCATCATTGCAATATATGTGCCCATGCTAAGAGGGCAAATGGGAAATATTCTGTTTGTCAAGCAAAACTCCACACGTTTGGATCACTGGTGTTCCCGTAATAGGACAATTTCAGTTCTCCGAAACATACTGTTCGGGTTGCAAAATCACCACCCGCATTACCGCAGACTCGCGTGGTTGTGACCTAGAAATGGTGGTACCACGGCGTCGGGGCTAAACTGAATATTCTCTCTGGTGGCTTGTGAATTTCATTCAACAGCGATGAGGAACATAATTTCACAAAGCCACGTAACCATCTATAGGAATATTGTATGACTACCCTTTCATGGCTTCAACTGTCAACGAGTTTCAACCACCACAGAGCATCCTGGCATTTCGTAACTTCAGCCAAGCAGTCGCTGACAGTGTTCTAATCCTATTTTGCCGTTTCAATGGGATGCACTAGACTGTTTAAAAAATGCCTACCGTACCACTTCCCATGAACCTCCTAAACCCGAAATCTCAACGCACTCGAAATCACAGGATAGCTGCGCTATGTACGAAAATTATACCGCGGAACATAATCAGAAGGCGAATCATGTAGCCGCACTAGTCAAGCTAGGACTTTACAACTCCCCAGGTTTCAAGAGTCCATTTTAGAAATGTCTGGTACGGTAGGAAGTCGTTACTGCCGTGGTAGCATAGTTATATATGCTATATATATATATATATGCTATATATACACTATACATACATATATTATATATTATATGATATATATACCAAAGAATCTCCTTTTCGTCCGAACTTGTTTGCTGTTCCATAGGGGGCGTTCTGTCCGATGGGACACTTCTAGTGTCGGGGGGCTCCAAAGTTGTGCTAAATCTATACAGTTACACCAGACAGTCGACAGATGATGATGACAAGAACGTGCATGGTGTGGCTGTTCATGTCTGGACAGAAAAGCCGCAAAAAACGCTTCCATTGGCAAACTGTCTCACAAAAAAGACCGATTCGCAGAAGGGACCACTTCGCACTATGTCGCCAAAATGGACTTTGTTGTGTCTACTTAATCGTGAAAGCAGCACTACTGTGCCCTTTCAGAGAAACAACCTCCCTTTGTTGGGCTCTGTCCATGAGGGTTTTATGTAACCAAAATTCATGCCTTAAAACCTCAACTACTTTGGAAGCAAATGACTGCGCCTACGGGGTTCCTAATTTGGGAAAACTCGAAACACAAATCCCACATCCTGGTCTTCGTTTGGCAAGGGAATTTTTCTTCGGGGACTCAAGTGGTGTTTTATTCAAGTTGGGGATATCCTCTCAAAAGGAATCAAGTTCAAGTCGAATCTCACAGGACTTCAATGATGTGTTCTTAATCAGGGAAGAATTGATCTCTCTTAGGGAGATGCGTCGTGTGGTCGCTCAGTTTGGAAAGAAACATGGCTGATTCACACAGTTTATTGATTCCCCCTCAGTTTTGAAAAAGTGTATAGTATGAAATCACTCGACTCATTTGACCAGGGGATGGTAAGCTGTGACCCGTAACGTAAACAAAAAAAAGCTGACCGTTTAAGGTTCACTGCGAAATAGTGGCTCAAAGCTCAGCCAGAAAGTGCCTCACACTATGCTGCGCGCGATGATTGAGGGCTTAGGTACGCTCCCCCCTGAATAGCGTCTGTGAGTAATTGGCGAGTACCTAGGACTCCTTGCTGAGAGCCAGGTGAACACCTCACCGATTAGCTTGCGTTGAACTGCCATAGTTGCTGGTACAGCAGGCAATCAGACAGCCACGCATTGTAGATGATCGCTTGGATTCAGGAGAGCCAACTGCTCCGTCTGTCCGTATCATTCGTCTCCAGTTTACCTCGTCCCGTAGCCTCCATCCGGTCAGGCGACAGTCGTCCAATTGAGTTTAATGGTCATCCTTTGCTACAATGTCACAAACTATTCTTCTCTGGGTCATTGACCACCTGGCACATGGCTGGACAAAGAGCAGTGCTAGGTTTCCGGTCTCTAGCCTGCGGAGATGATTCAGCAAGCGTAGCCTGTGGCGTGTCATTAGTCCATACATGGTTCGGTGGATTTGCCTTAGCGTTATCAATTCGATATTCCAGTCACACATGGGTAATGTTTTGGGGCGGAGTTCACTTATCTGGTGCTCAAAACAGTATGAGTCCCATTGCTGCAGTAATTGCTCATCCGTTGACAAAGTAAGGTCACGCGAGCACCATGAACATCGGAGCTCAGCAAAAGCTCTCCCCGCCTACCCGTTTGAAAACGGGTTCCCATCTTCAGCTGGTCCATGGAGACCGCTGCAACTACCCCGGTAGACAAATTTGTCCGCCACTCAATTTGGCTGGTCTGCAAGCATGAGCCAAACTGACTCCACTTCCATTGTAATTCGCCTGCTTTTCGCAAAGCTACAATAGTCAAATGTCTGGATATCATCACCACTAGAGACAGCAACATCAGTGTTGGCACTGATGCTCCACTGCGATGCAGTCATAAAGTTTATTCAGTTATACTTGAAATGAGAAGAAAAGAATGGGTGAGGGAGGGAACTGGCGCTGGCATATCACGAACATTCAGAAGTGGCTATGCTTCAAAGTGCCCAGTTTGGGAACAAACTGATAGCATCAATGACATCGATCAATCGCCATTTCTTGCAGTCTCCATCCAAGCGCGGTGGGGTCACGGGGACCCCATCATGGAAGACGGACCGTAATCTCACCCTTCTGCCAAGCCATACGTTGCCCACCTCGCAGTTTGCGCCATTCTGAGGGAGGCACAGAAAACAACACGCGTCTCGGTAATGTTCCGGTATGCATACCACATGGCCGAGCCACCGCAGCAGATGGCGCTGGATGTCTTCCGCAAATGAAACACCTAATACAAAACCCGTTTTCTATTTATCTCGTTACGAATCTGTTGACGCCACCGGACATCAGCAACAACTTTGAAACAGTGGTTGAAAAACTGAAGACCTCTCACATCATCTGTCCGCGGAGGCCCTGTCTTCAACCATAAAACAATGAGGCCCTTACTGGTATACACGACCCTTGAGACACAGTGATATGTCTTTTTGACACAAATCAATGGTTCAAGTCTTTGAGATTTGTGCACTGACTCCATCAGATACTGCTGTCAGAGCTAATACAATTACCGTGGTATGTAAAATTCTCCATATGATGTGTGAGCTGAGTACTAACACCAGCAGCGTTCCACTTGGTGAAAAGTTCATTCTTTACCAAACTCCTTTAATGCGAACGTCGGTCATTTGAAAGGAAAAAAGGACACGTTCCAGACGATTTCTCCCCCCTGGAGAGATCAGTTCGACCGAGCTCGATTAGTGATATCAAGGAGGGCTTTAGCAGCCCGGTTGCCTCTTGTTGCGAAGCTATCTAATGGCACATCAATAACAGTTATAGTGTACTGGCAGAGATAAAATTAGTTTTTTTCCGATTCAAAAAGTTATTCCTTCGAATGGTTACATAGGCTCCTCAGCACGCAAGAAAAGTTATCCTTAAGAACATTGCCAGTTGAGGGAATGGTTACTGTGCTGCCAGACGACAGATACAATTATGCCACTTACCGCGGGCGTTCCGGGAACAGCGTCCATAAGACACCATCTGACACATTGGAACGGAAAACCTTTTGACAGATGAGTAACCCACCCAACGGAGCGTGAGTAGATCAGAACCAAAGCCAAGTAGATTAGTTCTGACAATAAATAGATAACTGGAAGTATACAAAGTGAATGAATAAGAAAATCCCCCGCGCTGGCTTTTGTCCAACACGCGAGCATAAAAAAGGTTTGTGCATATATCTGCTTTTGATGTCACAATATTGACAGTTGATGCATCCAGTGACAAAATCGCCAACTGAGAGCATACAGGGCGTAAAATGGGGTTGAGGGTTGCTCGGATTGGGCGGTGGAGAAGAGGAGGGAATGTACAACTGAAACATGCAGGGGCGTGGGTGATGTTTATGTACAAAATGCACAAGAAGCAACAGGCTGACTGACCGTTCAATCGTCACGGGCTAGGCCTGCTTTGACGCGTTTCATCTGTTGTATAAAGTACGCTTCCATGACATCAGCACAGTGGAATTCGGGACTGTCTCGGGGAAACACTGTGCGAGCGTCTGAAAAAATCCGATTCATAGCAAATGCGAAATCCCCCAATGTTTCAAATGTGTCCTGCGTTAGCTCCGTTAACAATGTGCAGAGATCTGGAAAGAGAAAACCAAGTGAACGAAATAAAATGCAAAAAATGGCGGAAACGGAGGACGATGCATTTCTGTGCAGATACTGTAGGTAACTAGAGGAATATGGAGTTCCTGTACATTCGTATCACATAGAGGCTACGACTTATTCGAACAGAAACAATGAGCTGAAATACATAACCGGCAGTCGATAGCAAGTTGATTGGGCTCACTGTCTTCACTGTGGCTAACGTCCACACCACCCAAATAATGACTATTCGCGACACAGAGTGCTTGAGCTTTGGTATGGAAAGTTTAAAGTCAATACACAGCGCAGTAGAATAGGATGTCTTAGTCCGACGTTTCAGGTGCCGTGGCAAACCTTTTCCTTTGCAACTAATTGAATGCGGACAAAGTGCAGCGTTATTTGGGCCCACCAACATGTCACCTGGTTGGTGTGCTCCTGAGATCAGTTGACGTTGTCGGAGGCGACCAACGTGTGCGTGTTTGTATTCTGATGTGTACTTCGGCTGAGAAGTGCCTCCGTTTGTTGTTGTTCGACCGTGATGTTTCATTGTTGAGATTTCCACTTGACATCTGGTCAGTAAGTTCAAGTCAGATAGATAGGATGCTGGTTCCATGACGCAGTTCGCATGTGTGCTGGTCTCTAGTGCTTCAGTGAACGCCCGTTCCACGTGTGACTTGAATGTTGATTGGTGTGCCATCGAAGTTGATTTGACGGTTTGCCTCGAGTAAGTAGAGCGCAATGGCTGGATGGCGTTCAAGTTTTTTTTAATCATCAAAACGATTGGATTTAGAGGAGGAAAGCGCGCACGCCGTTTGTACTCCGTGATTCGAACTATGGTGTCCAGCTACAGGCAATATAGTGCGGATACAGGAGAAACATACGACACAAGTACAGTCGGAACGTACTTTTGATATCAGGCAACTTTGCCACAGCGGGGTACTTTTGTGGGTCCAGGACTTGAACGAGAGGCCATGCCATTTTGTGGTGCTAGAGGCCAAGCAGGAAACGAAAAGTCAGATGAATAAGCCATAGAAAACGAAGTGCATGCAAACGGACTTTATAAATTGCAACCCGAGGCCGCTGGTCACTCATCACTTCCATCAAATCGACTATCTCACATAACAGTCAAGTGGCTCGTGGGAAGCAGAGTACAGGTATAGCTCCACATCAAACGACCTAAATGAAAAGGGTTCAACCCAGATAGGTTGTACCTTAACACATCCCCTACCTGAAACCCACCCTATCTACAAAGTGTTTTGGCGCGAATGAAAACCACAGATGGGATAAGATTTAACGAGTGGAATAAAAGCCAATGGGCAAAAAACCTCATCTCCGCCCCAATAGGGCGGACATAAGCAGTGAACCTCCAGTGTCAACCGTTGAGTTTTCACACTGACAGGCAGGTCGACGAGAAAAGCACAACAATTCGATTTGAGTGACACACTCCCACGGTACGTTCCAGAAATTAAGCAACCCAGCTGGTGATCGATTAGAATGAAATATATCGTCAATGAGCACCATATAATCCGCCCCAGGTTGTTGACTGAGATTATTGCTACTCGGGACTACAAAAGCACCATTGCGGTTCCGGTCTGAAAGTAACGCATATCAGCTGTTGATTTTTGAACCCAATTGGTTACTTTTCGGGACGGAAAGTTACCCTAACAAAAGAGCTGAGATCACCTGCTAAATTGATGAGTAGGTATAATCATAAACATGCAGCCTGATCGATAAAAAAAATACAGAATCACTTACAAGACGTAAGAAAACGGACGTGGGGTTATCTTGCTCAATGAACTAGGTGCTATTAGGCTGGTTCGAAGCATCATCGAAAGTGGAAGTATGCATCCATTGCAAATGTAAAGAGATTGTGATTTCACTGATTAGCCCGTGCAAGGTGTTTATTTGGTGCTGTATGGTGGTCTCAACCCAGCACAACAGTAAGGTATCCGTCAGACGAACAACCATGGGAAACGCAGTAGCCTAGTGGGGCAAGCAGACATAATGTTCGCGCTAACGTATACCGCACATATTTCGGCAACGTTGAACTAAGTGTGGAGAAGGGGCACGCGGTTGCACAATGAGAATCGGCCTTTTCAAGATGCAGTTAGCTTCTCTTTTTGAAAGCACTGTTGGTGAGGCCCGAAATTTCCGCTTGGGCTAGTGAGGTGAGAACCGAAGACGTCCTGACAAATAGGACTTTTCTGAACAGTGCTCAGATAGCCAAGTGGTTTAAAATTTTCTTGACCTAGTTTTACCCTGTTGGTGATTTTGAATTAGTTACTCGCCTCGTATCCTTATTGTTGTACAAAAAAGAAGTGGCCGGCATGCTAAAACGAATAGTCCAAGACAGGATAGTGAATCGGCTCCCACTCTTGTTATTATTCCAGTACACTGGTGCGGTTGTTTCGCAAGGGAATATCGACAGTGAACAACAGGCCACCGTTAATTACAATCCGGATGAAGAGTGAAGTGTAACAGAGACACTGCTCTGGTTGATCATTTAGGACTTCAAGACAATTCGTGAAAGGACCAACACCGTATGTCAGTCGGACGTCAAGAACTGGTCCTTACCATCATATCTTCTACGAGTTCCAGCAGCCGCATTTTGGTATCCGATTCTAACGCTGTTTCATAGATTGTCGTCACAGCGGCGCTGTTCGTGTCCGGATCGGCTTTCACCGGAGTTTCATGGTCATCCGAAATCGACAAACCTTGCGGTTTGTTGGGTGCGTTTTTCGAGCATGTCGGGCAAATGTAGGTTCCAGTGTGACTAGCTGCCTGCTCCGAGGTCATCCCGACACATTCAGCGTGATACCATTCATCGCAACCGTCACAAGCGATGTAGACGCTGCGTAAGAGAAGAGAGGGTGATAGTTTATTGTTGAGTGCGGTTGATCCTGAGTGTAACCATCATGAAAACAACGTGACAGAGAAAACATGCAAAGTCGCCTTATGTCGTCCCTCAAATTATACTTTTCCACCAAGGAGCCATTGAATGGTTACCGGCCGTTCCGGCAATACGAAGTTCAAATCAGGCCAGCCTAACAAGGTACACGCGTTGTTGGCACACAAACAGAGGTAGGATATATTGATGGGGCCACACAGCGATAGCAATAAGAATCCCGATCAGCGATTATAAGCCACCAGGCTTTCGAGTCTGCTAATCCAAAGTCGTTCTGATTTCACCGCAGTCTTAACATGTGAGCTCTCAAGCAAATAGGTCAACAAGCTATTCTTGCACGCACCTAACATGCTTTAATGACGGATATTTCTTGCACTAACAGAGCGTCGTTAGCTTCCCAATTATTGCGATGCCTAACTTCGGCACGTAAGACAGATCTGAAAGCTCCAAGCAGGAAGGGAGCACACTGAGCACATCTTTTTATTACGTTAGATGCTTGGGTAACAAAATACATACTGATGGCCGCTTATTTTCCTTGATTTAAAAAGAAGCCTCCAATTCCGTGGAGATGGCTCAGTGGTTAAAGCGCGAATTTACTGACCGCAAGGTCCTTAGTTCGAACCCGACCTCTGCCGCTCGACTTCCCCTGTCTAGGCTTGGGCAACCTGGCAGTATCCCAGCCCTCGTGCTTCCTTCGAGTGGCATGGCAGCTGGGCACCGATGTAGAGACGTCAAACGTCTCTGGGGATCCGATTACCGTGGCTTCGTAGCATGCAGCAAGCACGGCCTCAATGCTGTTTGAAGACACCTTGTTCTTGGTTGGCTTCCCGAGAAAAACGAGGTTTTTGCACCAAGTTACACTCTCCTCATCCTCTCCACTCTTCAGTTAGGAGTCCTTTCGTTATGGTTGTGTGGTAGTTGAGCGCCAGTGTTTACTACTGGTGGATTGTTGTCAATGATGGCAAAACGGCAACACTACAATTTAGGTGAACTGATTTATAGGGTACCAACTTGCACAAACATACCTCCGTTAATACATGGTCCAAAAACCACCAGCTCTCTATACAATACCCAATCACAGTGTTCTAATACATGAGGAAGGTGTACAGCAAATAAGTCCCTCGTAACCTGCCTGAATAATCTAACCCAACCCTCAATGTTGCGATTTAAATCACAATTGCAACGGACAAGTTCACAAGGATTTAGGAGAACAGCAGAGTAGGCATTTACCGTAAGGGTTCATACGGCGTACGGCATAGGCAGTAGAGCATCTCATTCGCATCAATCTCCGCCTTTTTACAATCCGGACAATGCCAAGATTCACCCAGGTTGGCTGATTCGGCCGCACGGAGTCCGACACATTCGAAGTGAAACCAGTCCTGACACAGGTCGCAGCCGAGATATTCTCTGAAATTCGGGACCGAATAATGATAGATAAATAACATCATAAGCGACTCCCGAGCAAAGACCGAAAGACGGTCTGTCTTGGGTTACAACTTTTATCGACCACAGGAGCACATGATAATATGGCACCCCGACTTTTGATAACAATACAATGAGAGGTTGAAGCTAGTACGGTAATATCGTGACCCTTCACTATATGAGTTGCAGCATAATAAACATCCGCTTAATATCTATCGTTCACAAAGATCGCCATCACAGCAACTGTAAGGAAAACTCCATCAGAAAGACTACCGAAACAGGGCGGAACCTAGTCTGGTGCCGAAGCTTAAAAATAATCTTATCTAATATATTTTATACACAGTTTACAAATGATGGTGACAATAATGATGGAAGCACCACTGCGAGTGCCCATATGACTGCATGCGTGCTTACAAACCCAGTGCTCCAAAACATACAACACACACACTTAAGAAGACCAAATTCAAGATATTCATAGGTTGTTTGCCAATCGAGTGCTGGAAGACTACTGTAGTGAGAAATTTGGCATGGATAAACTATTTCACTTGTGAATTAAGCCGTACAGTACTGATTTTCTGCCAATTGGAACCCACATGTCTTGGACATCTATCCTCCTCTAGAAAGAGCATGTGAAGTTAGCGACGGAACCTGGTCCTTTCTGAGAGATATTCTCAGATGAGGGCGGTCTTTCCAGCGATAGTACCATGATTGCATATAAGTGAGTTAAGCCTAATTAATCATATCCAGTTTTTGAAAAGCTAGGACATTTATGTACGCAGTGTGACATCACGAAGCGATATTTCGGTTCGGAGTTGTCTCATGCGAGTGTAGTCACATTCTTGCAGCTTCAGCTTTTCCTCGATGTACAGAAATCGTCAGAAAAGAGCAGGTTTATATGGCTTATGAAACTTCTAGAATGTAACTAGTGAAAAACGTCGCAACGGACCACAAGGGGAACTGTAACACCCAGTTGTAAAAGAACTGTCCGCACGATACTGACCAGAGATCAAATTGGTGATGAAAGACGTATAGACGCAGACATGAATTCCGCATCCTGGTCATTATCGCGGGGGGAGGGGGTTGAGTCAAGAGGACGCGTCGATTTCAGATCAAACCACACTACTGTACATGGTAGAAATGATGTATATGATGAAATACAAGACTGCATTACATGATACCACTGTGTACGCGCGCAAAACTCTGTTCCTGTTACAAAACAGCCGTTGCGTCCCTTGGGTGCATATACCTAACATGAATTTTGTAGCAAGAATGAAATAGTGCCCTGATGTCGAGCGCAGACAGCATTATAGGAGTGTATACGTGGAGTCAAGTCAATAGTCTTTCGAGGAATAGATAGTCCAATCTATAGATTGGTAGGCTGTCATCAGAGGCATACATAAAGTTGAGGCAACTTTCACAGCAGCTCAGCATGGGCAGCACATGTGCGGTGTGCGGAAAGCCATGAGTGTGGTTCCCGAGTCTCGAAAACGAAAATGATGGCAACCAGTGAATGCATGTGGCAGTTTTGTGTTAAGTAGGGACTTCACAATCTCAAAAAATGCAAGAATCGATACACTACCTAAGGCGATTGCGAGCCACTGTTGCGAATAGAATTATCTGAGCAGTTATCTGTCGGTCACGTGCTCCCTATGACAGTCGACCGATTTCCTCGAAGGGTTCTTTTTGCAGAACCACGTGAAGGGTGGAAACGAATCAGGGGAGGTCAAACAATGACTTGGAAGCGAAGTGTGAAAGCCATTACCAGCAAACTCAGCTGCACTGGTCATTGCCGTCTTCCTGGATGGTGACCCCGAAACGGGCCACATTAATAGTTAGCGATATTGTCATACATGGCCCAGCCGCGCCCTCAATGGCGCTCGTGCATCCAAGCTATTGCCTTCAATGCATAGCTCCCTTCCCAATCCACCCACTTAAAAGGTCACTGACAGCCCTGTATTTACGCACCAATTTATCGGATCCAGCGTCCAATGCGCAGCTGCCTACCCCCCCCCCCCCCCAAATCACCGGTGGACGAGACTGTAGCAGCTACAACCACTGTACGATAAGTACGCTGTTTTTACAGCTGATAATGATGATGAGCTGTCGGTCAGTTATGGGATATTTGCTCGTAGGAATACAAACAAAAACCGGCTATCCATCGTAATAGCGCTAGTTCACCTCATGAACAGCGTCCACTTACATGAACAAAATAAAAAACAAGCGAAAGTGCAATAGTTAACCAAAGTATCTCAATCCGTGCATCTGCCAGTACTCATCAGCAGCGAGGCTTGCTGGCGGTGCAACTATGTACAACTACATTAGAGGAGAGAACAAGCGATGAAGCAGAATCTAGACCGAGACTACCGCATACACCAGTGTCACCCACAGGTACACCAAAACCGACCACGGAAGAGACTGACTAACAGTTACATCATGGAAACCCAGGACACTGTACGAATGACCGTCATCTTCCTAGAAGAACTGTGTTCAGTGTTGTTGTCGCAAGAATTAAAATCGGCCAAGTTGATAAGAAAAAATAGATGGTCAGAAGTATGCACGAATATCGACGAACCTAGTGGGATCGTATGGGGTCTTGCACAGGCAGTAGAGTGTTGTCGAATCCGGTACATTCGGAGCTGCAGTCTGAGTAGGCGGAGATGGTGTGGCAAAGGCTGTCGGAAGTCGAATAGTCTGCTCCCTTGCACGTCCAGCAGGACGGCCCCGGTATCCGCGACCACGGCCAGCTCGTCCTCGGCTACCAGTTGACAGAAAACGTGACGCCCCAGCTCTTCGTTTCCCAGCCGCACCTCTGAGTGTTGAATGGGGTTCATCCTGTGAAAGGTAAAAAAGACACCATCTAACGGTAACGGCTTTGGAGTGATATGTACTTTTCATTATGGTTCAACTTCTCAAAGGCCGCTGCAGTGAACCGACTTGTATGACAGAAACCGAATCTATGTTTGAGTGAATCACACTGGAAGTCACATCACTCTACGCAATAACATTACTATTGATGTTTCGTTCTATGATGTTCATTGGGTTTAGGCCACTGAATGAAATGTCAGGCGTTGGTTACAAGTCACGCATTCACAAAATGCAAATCCCATTCAACGTCTCGTTAGGAGTAGATTGGCTGAACTGTCAAGCGTAATTTGCTCCTTCGGAAACACTATGCTACAAGAAAGCTGACTGGCTGCATGTAGAGATGCACTGATCACTTAACTTGACAGTGGCGAAATACCTATGGAATTCTATAGCAGATTTGGTCATAAGTTTGTCTGTAACAACCATGGGTCGTCCAACAGAGATGAAAAAAAGATGAAATTCTGTCACACTCAGATAACTCAAGCAGATATGCCCGAGTGTGCGACTACTAGAACTCCCATAAGTGGGCTCCAAAACACCCAACTCACACGGACCATTGTTCAACTGAGTGTTAATCTTCGCGATTTTAGATTCTGACGTCACATGGCTACATGTCATATCTGATTGTCCTAACAACCGTATCGGCGTTAGTCATCACAATCTACCGAGGCGCACCAATAAGTGGTTACAACGCACCAACAAGTGATTTGGAGTGACTGACAACTGTAGACTTGCGGTCAACGGGTTGCACACCGGAAGACACTGCTGTGGTTGTTGACGGTAATTTTCATCAAGTCATCGCCCTTGGTAGGGAATCCGCAGTCACTTGATACGTCACGGGCGTTTGTTCCTGGGAGATATCCAAAAACGTTTAACAGAAAATCGCAGAATCGGGTTCGTTTCGGAGCACCCATATAGGAAAAGTCTACTATAAAATAGTGCTCCGGAGGAGAGGACGCCATGAGAACGTGGTTTCTCTTGTGAGACCAGTATATATGACCGAAACTACAACACTCCGTATCGGCAAATATAGCACTCACTCGTTTCGAGACAGCCGAAGGGATAAGGATTCGTTCAAGCGTCTCATCACCAAGACCGGGCGATGTGCTTGGTGTTGATGCTCCACTAGATGAATTGTGCTCATCATCAAAGTGCGGTTCCTGGTCACCAAGTTTGGGACACGGAAGTGAAGAATCCTCCTGTTTTCGATACTTCCGAGATGCGGAGACACGAGTGGTCAAGATCCGCGAAAACCGAGCACGACCGCGCCCCCGGCCACGTTTGACGACAGCCGAACCGCGGTTGAAACGTCGAAGTCCAGACGTCTTTGTAATCCAGTGCGGTTCGTTTTCTTGATCCTCATTCCAGAATGCTCGGGTGCCAGTTCTTGAGATGGGCACATCTTTTGGACGAGGACTGGCCTCTTGAGATGATTGTCTGTTACGGCTTGAGAGAGGTGGGCGACCTCGTTTCGTAACACCTCGAAGAGGACTGAAAGGAGTTTTGGAGGGAAAGCTTTGTGGGGGCTGCTTCACCTTGATGGGACTCGAGCGCTCCCTGTGAAAACCCCGCTCCTGGAAGTCACTGAGGGAGTCCTAAACAATGGGATATCAGTGAAACGATGGTTTCGGTAATATCAGATGAAATTATTCGACAGACCCTATTTGTGACTGCATGCACGTTATGCTATGAAACGTTAACTAACCAGAGAAACAAGTCTTGCCAATGACAAGTGAAGACGCCGGCGGGTAAGAATCTGGCTTCGTAAAGAGCGAACACGCTGCTCCAAAAGAGCTCGCTCATTACGCATTCTTCGAGCCGCAACTGAGGCTCTGGCTGCGTTGGAGGCGGCTAGTGAACGAGCCCGTGCTTTTGCCTCAAGAACAGAAGGAGAGATGGTCTGTTCAGGCGGGCCAGAAGAACCAGGTGGGTTGGAATCTCTCTGATAAGCCCGACGACGGGTGGAAAGAGCAGGGATAAGTCTAACAGTAGGGTCACCGGAGATACGAAATCCCGAATGCACGTCCCAGATAATCCCGGAAGAAGCTGTAAAGTGCATAAATGGATAGATAAGGTTCACAAAATTAGATAATAAAATGCGATAGATGGGTTTGGAGTAATATGGATAGCAACCATGGTGTTGCTACAAAGTCTCTATAAGGAGCCAGCGTACCGAGATTCGTATTTGTCCCTACGAGAGCGCTTGCCAATGCGGGATGGGGTGGCGGTTCCACTTGATTCTCAGGTGATTCTTCCGGTTGTTGTTTTGTATCGTTAGCCTCCTCGTCTTTCGTCTGTACGCTCGGAGGAACCGTTGATAACCTCGCAGGTCGCCGTAATGTCGCGACAGCCTGGGATTCCCCATGTGACTTTTCAGCGCTCACATGCAGATAATCATGACTGGGTGGCAGGTATCTGACAAAGACAGCATAACCAAGGAAAAGGTGGGGTAATGAGAATGGACGGAGTTGGAAGTCAAATAGCATCTAAATGATGCCATCAAGACTCGATAAGGTTCGATATAGTTCTGAAAAATAGATCGGCAGGTCAAAATCAAATTTGACCTTTAGACTGCTTTCGGTGACCTGGTACTTGCGCTTCTCTTGGGCTGTACGGCGGTTATGCATCGAAAGAGTACAAAACAAAGCGGTTTGACTTTTCTGTTACACAGTGGGAAAAAGATGCGATCCTCGCTGAGAGGTGTAGTTAAACCCATTTCTGCGGATTTGGTGTCCCAGGTCTGAATTTGACCGTGCGTCAAATCCTTTGAAATCTTTTGAAATATGCTAGACAGCATCAGGCCACGTTGTCCAGCTATTCAATTTGGGTTCAACCGATTCGGCCGAGGCGAACAGCTGCCAATGTCTACTATACAGAGATATGCAGAGCGCCAGGCAGGCTTACACGATACACATCGTTTGTAATCGGTGTCGTCGACAGAGGTTATAAATTTGGCTAGCTGCACTAACACAACTAGTAACCCGGTAGACGTCACTGCAAAGAAAGTCACTGTGAGCGGTTATTTCAACAGCCCACAGTTAAATCGGTGAATTAATATTGACCATAATGGAGAACCTAGAAATCGGCAGAGGCGTGATCAGACATAGAAAAGCTAAGCGACATGAGTTCCTCACACACACACACACACACACACACTGGTTGAGATCCACCAACTGAGGCGTTGTATAGAGGGCAAGGGCCTGAAACTCACAACCGACCCAAATGACATGTTTCAAAAAGGATGGGCGCACTTGTAGTTGAACCTTTCGGCTTTACTTGTGTGATCTAAGAAAATTCCCAGATATTTTTAAGACAGACCATCATAACAGAGTACCGGGATTCCAGTGAACCAAAACGTCCGAATTTAATGAGAACCGACAACATAGAACATCGGGGCAGTGTACAAACCCACAGCGTCCATTAAAAAGCATGAGGACACTTAACAGTTCTCCTCCCGGAGCCCACAAAGTCACTCTTGTTTTGATTGATTAGTTAGTGCAAAAGCGAAAAAAATAATAATAAATATGCAAGTAGGTTTCTTACTGGGCTAACATGCAAACAGGTCTCCAGCGGGTGTTAACCACTTTCCCAAGTTCACAGACGTACCACGGCCTCAAAGAACTAAAAAAACACATCCCTACTGGACGAAACGAACACAAACCTCCAAACTTACTCGTTCATGAAAGTCCTAATCTCCCACAAAAATAAGTGATCTTCTGCCATCCACCGCTCTTCGACCCGAATTTCCTGATGTGATGCTGCGGAGTTCTCATTCACAGCCCCAGCAGTTGATTGGCTATTGCGATTGACACCTTTACTGTTGCGGGTAGAAGGAGGCCAATCATCGTCATCCTCATCATCATAGGCTCCATCATCATCATCTGATTCTGAGGATCGGTGAATCCGACTACCAACTGGACGACGCTTACGGCGCCGAGCAGTGGCAGATCCCCACCAGCTGTCGTCCCCGAATGGATCGTAGTCGGGGTCTTGCCTGGGCATTGTTCTGCGATTTTTCGACTTCCGACTAGAGTGTGGAACAGGAGAGGCTGTAGATGATTCAGATGCAGAGGAGTTGGTGGTGGCATGTGCTGTACGTCGGCTGCGCTTCGCATGTCGACCGGGTGTTCGCCTGGTCTGTAGGGCCCCACTGGACGAAGGCCGAGAGTGAGTAAGCCTCACTAGATAATTTGCTCGCTGCCAGTGCTTGTCCTGAAAAGAAATTTAACATAACTGTCAATATTCTGCATGCACCGGTGAACATAACAAGCTCCAAAAACGACAGAATTCCATTTTATCTTACCAGTGGTTGAATTCCAACTATTTTCCTGGTACAATAGGCCGACTGCCCCGCTCTCCCTGTCCCAGAGTCTTCATAATCCATGAGTTCACGAAAGCATGGGCGACCATCGGCATCGAGCACGTGAACATTGTCTGCTGGCTCGCCCAGAATATCATCCCATCGGATACAGTGCCACAAAGTGCGCAGCAATAAAGCTATGTTGGCCACATCCTGGCCGTAGTCCTTAGGTTGATAACTTCCTGCCATTGCTGACCGACGATCGGGACCAAGACGGAGTTGACTAAGACGGAATCGCCACGTCTCTGACAATGTGGGTTTCGCTGTCGGATATGGCCAGACGATCTGCGTGGGAGTTGATAAAAAGAGAGTACTTAGAAAAAAATAAAGTGCTTCTTCACAATGAGTGCACAGAGACATGCATCTGTCCTTACACATACTACATATATCAAATTAGTAATGGCCAGGGATAAAATCTTTATTGTTTGTTCCCATGTTGGCAAATGACGAGAGATAGACCCGTCTGCGGTTAGTTTGTAAGCGAGCAGACATACGCCATTCTCCATGCAGACGATTAGAGACAACAACCGTGCAACGGCGATATAGTGCACTAACTACTTGGGATTTTCAAGTATAGTGTTGTGCTTCAGATTCCAGTACAATAATACGTGTCCATGAGCCTGAGAAGCGGAGAAATTGCTATTCGCTGTCTCCCTAAGTAGAAGTCATATGGAAGGCTATCGTCAGTCTGAAGAGAACTCGGTCAAAATGCACTTTTGAGAGGGAACAATCGAGTGGCTAGACGTATGGGAAAAATGAAAGCCTATTGAAATAATCGGCCAATCCTTACATTTATCCCTATAGATATTTGGGAACATTCCTCCTCTATTCTTACTGGTCTAAAATAACAACACTGAACAGCAACCAATGGATGCAGCCGAATTTCTGCGCGAGAACCAGGCACAGCTAACATAGAATACCGTACCTGGTCACATTATCAGACATCTTCACTCAGGCAATCACTGCACCATATTCGCACAAGCTGTTTGAGCGAAAGCTCTACCCTATCACAAGAACGTTGTCGACAACACAGGTTTGTCGACATAATAAAGCCGGCATTCTAGTCAATCTAATCAAGAGTCAGCAGTAGTGGTTATCATTTTGCAGTCGAGCATGCTGACTGGCTACACGGTTGGTGATCCAAACTGGGTGAAACCAGCCAGAACTACCAAGATCAACGTATTTTAAGAGCTGTCCATCAATAGGACAGGATGACATGTTGATTGCAAAAGGGTCAAACCACCTGAGGGTGCCAACTAGTAGTCTTTCTGGTTGTACGAAATCAGAGTCAGGCATGACTGGAATCTTGTAGAGTTGTGATAGTTTTTGGACTTGCTGGTTTTTCTTCAAAGTTGTGGTTACCAAGTGGAAATGCGGACAATCCACCCTATTTTTATCTGGTGCGTGAAAGAACGGCATTCAGAATGGGCGTATTTATTTCGTCACCTTTTATCGTAATCGGGCCACTGTATTACATCACAGTTTCTCCCGCCATCCAAACTTCCTTTGACGGAAAGTCGGTGCTAAAGCTGGAACCACACACTCACCAATTCCTTCGAATGGATGTTGGAATGGCCGCATCTACACTCATTTTCTACTCATTAACCGTAATGGAACAGAGCATTTCGAAACGAGTTTTGGATAGAGAAACCAGCTGTGACCTATGGCCTGCAATCTTTACACATACCTTCACGAAATAACTATACACCCCCATTTTGGCTACAAGCTAAACTTTCCACGGGGGTTATAAATTTCTGACGACATCGCAGCCATAAAGTCAAGAAGTACGCACACGTGGCACATTGCATCTGGAATTTCCCTGACACTGCTTTCCTGATATGGTCCCAACAAAGCCACTCTAGCCAGATAATATCCTGTTAGACCTGTGAGCAAGTGCAATAGCCTCTCTCTCGTTTACCCCTAATTGCTTGAATCCTTCGACACAGAATATGTCATCCACATAAACTATTTGTTGCCGTGGAAGATAACCGGCCAATAAAACATCTTCCTGGAGCACACAGCTGGACTCTGATCACGGTATTCTGCAGGTACATATATCGATTCGTTTTCCATGAGGAGTATGCCGGTTGACGCGCACCCATTCCATTCGTCACTTGAATAGGGCTTCCGTATAGGAACAAAGTGAGTTGGTGCAAAAGCTTTCATAAATTAACCGGTACGGTCAAAAACCAGCTTTTAGCCCTACCTATCCCAATGAAGCCAATGGTCGATCAGCAGCTTCCACTAACACGCGATTATTATGGTAAACACAGGTCGCTCAAAGACCGAGACATAAAAAGCCCTATAACAGAATAATAAGCGTTTTGTCGCGGCACCCTTCGGATGCATAGCTGCAACGCAACACCAAGAAAATACGACGGCTGAGATACTGTAAGGGTGCCAAGGCTAGACAGAAGCGATTGAGATGCCAGAGTTAGTTTCGGATCACAGACCTTCGGATTAGTAGTTTCAAGTTCCAATGGCTCAGCCAAATCGATCTCAATGAAGAGTTTGAGGGTTGAGAAAGGGCGCTGGTGGATAGTGATGGCCCGAGAGATGGAGAAAGCTCTGACAAAGGACGGCCGTATACTATATCAACTAATCCGAACTGGTTCGAGGAGAGCAAGTTGCAGTGTGGCAATCCACGAAAAAGACGAAACCTCAATTCACTTGGAGAGCTGGCATCCTGAACGATGGGCTGAACGGTTCAGCGGTTCATTAGCTCAACCTGCGGAACAGCCATATGAAGCTGAACAAAATGTTCATCAGTTATCCATCAGCAACAAAAATTCGGCTCGAAACTTCGTTGATTCAACGCCAAAGAAAGCCCAGACCAGAGGGTTTGCATCCTTAACTCTTCAAAGGCGGTGAATCCCTTGTAATCATCTTGAATATGCTATTCACAAGCATCCGGAATGATGATAAAATGCTGATAGAAGGAGGGTGCTGGGATTGTGAGTCAAATAATCCAAAGGGCGAACGAACATAAAACGAAATCACCGCGGAAGAGCATTATCAGTCACAGCAACCAAGGTGCTCTATGGTATCATGTCGTTTAGACTGGCCCATCATACAGAAAGTCAGATTCAGGAGAATCAAGCTGAGTTTCGCCCTGGCAGAGCTTACTCCGACTACAACTTCCTTTCACTCGAACTGCGTCATTCCTTTTAACTACCAATAACAGTTGTTTGTCTAGATTTGAAAGCTGCCTTTAATTCCGTAGATGATCAGAAATCATGGCAGGGCCTGGCGGAAGGGATGTCCCTTCCAACTCCTTATCTCTTATAAATGTTCTATATCCTTACTTCAGTGGAACAGTTCCGGGCAAACTTTTACCAGAGTTCGCCACATCCAGTGGTGTCCAGCTAGGCTGCCCTCTACGGCCCTTCTCATTCAACTACGTTACCGAAGTGTTGCTTGGACCTTACTTGCCTGTCTCTAACGCTGCGAGGATCGGAATGCTTCCGGGGCGTTCGCCCACAGGCAGTGAACACGCAGTGAATACCTGGCCTTCCAGGTTGGGGGTTGGAACATGTGGCGACTTGTTCCGTAGAAATGGTAATGCATTTGCATTTTCCGCCAAACACCGCTGCCTTGCGGTTAGGCTTTTGAGCCAAAGGCTTTGGTTGGGGACCCTAATTGTTCTCCTGTCTAGGTGTGGGCGCCCTGAAAGTATCCCAGCCCACGTACAACCTGTACGGCAGTGAAGCATCGGTGTTGAACAGTGGTGTCATGCTGTCGATGATGATGATGATGAGTGAATACGCTGACGATATCACCCTTCTTCGATGACACTTTAGAAATGCAAACCACTTTGAAAAACCTAAACAATTCTGCCTATTAGTTCCATAGAAGCAGCAAACCATAAAGTGCCACTGCAGTGGGATCAAACCTAAATTTGATGTTGGCAGAGGTGGTTGACAAATTTGTCTAACAGGACAGCTGTATAAGTTCCGAATAAAGACGAGCTGGGAATGTCGGAGCAGCGTTAACCAACCTCCGACATTGGTGTCACTGACATGGTAACAGTTTGACCGATCGATATAACTAATTTTACGGACCAGAGTCGTGACCTCAGCGTACACGTCTTCGTATTCTCTCCGCGTTTCACCATCAGTGTCTCCAAGGCATTGCGCGGGTCCGATGAGAATATCGGATCAGTAATGTTGGGGTAAGCCAGATGGTGTTCGACAAAAGTAACTCCCCCGTGGTCACATTCCACAGGTGACGCTGTTTGGATGCCAGAGGACCGCTCGCACAGCAGAGCACAATTACCTACATTCGACCTCTGAGGTGCAGAAACATCCGTTATCCCATAGCGTGACGACCATCGTTATCACTTACCCCACATTAGCGTTGAACAGTGATGCCCAGCTGCCATAACATTTTTTTTTGGATAGTGGGACAACGCAGACAAGTATAGATTTGTCGATATACAACGCAGCGATAATCAAGCCATGTAACATTCCTCATAGTCTTATGTGCTCTAGTACTCAAGCTGATTAGCCAGTACAGGAAAATTCCCATCAACTTTGCCCCAAGAACCAAAACTGCGTATCGGGGATAACACTGGCAGGGATAAGCTGCGCGTACGAATATCCTAACCTACCAGAGTTAGATAAGCATCAAAATCTACCTTCCGTAGGTCAACAAAATGACCGCTCCGACAGTACTGTATAGGACCGGCGTAGGTTTAAACATGTGAGTATGAATTACACGCCGCAAGATGAGGCAGTACAGTGGAAATCCCGATGAGAGATGGCAAATTGCTGAGACAGACTTACCTGTGCCAGACGTTTCTTTTCGGTGTCGTATCCAGGTAATTCACGACGACCAGCAGACAGGATAAGCCACCGCAGATTCCTCACATTCCATCGGAAAAGACTGGTGGTACGCTGTCGCTAAAATTGGAATTGGAAGAAAAAACGATTGAAGGGATGACGAGACGTGGTCAATAGATAATAAATGAACTATCATCCGAACCAAGCAGCAGACACGCATCAGGAGGTAATTTGAAGTCTTCCATCAACAAAACAGAGAACAGACTTTTCGGTGGCTTGCTGGAAATAAAATCAATGACTATTCAGGGGGCTGTAGACATCGCATAGATCTCCACGACGCGAAACCCATGGTTAGTGAGTAAGCGCTCTGCCCTGGAGGAGCCCAGTTGAGTACAGTAGCACAGAAAAGTAGCTAACAGCCCAAACTCGGGCACTGTTCGGAAATGCCTTACTGATTAGCTACGACAAGGGTGCGTAAGTTATGATATGTACTAACCGAGAAAATCGTCGCACATGAGGAGGGTTAGAATCACAGCGAAATTACCCGCTAGACTAAATTATTCATAAAAATGGCTCAGAGCACCGTTGAATCTAATCCAGCAGTTGAGCCATGAAGAAAATTTTCAGAGTCCACAAAGATCAAACGTGTAACATTTGAATCTTACGATCGGAATTGCATCAAAAAACCTTAGAACAACGGAACTACCTTTTTGCATTCATCTCTCCACTCGACCGGTGGCCAAACATAAGTGTTGACTGGTGGTAACGAAGCGGGCAGTAGCACTTCATCACTGGATTGGATAGACTGAATCTGCGCATTTCGGGTCAATGAATAAGGCTGTGCTGTGGATACTGTGCCACGAGCAAGCAAAGCCCGCTGCTGCACGAGTTGCTTCCGCACATCAGCTATTCTTTTGTCCAAGGCTGCCAACTGCAAGAGGGGAAAGAATTTCGCAGTAGGAGAGATGCCGTCGAAAATATTATGCCTTGCAAACATCACACAGGTATCTGGTTCGTAGACATAACATAGCGCAAGAGAATAAGGCAATCAAACTGAGCCAAAACTCCGTTAGCGATGACACCCAGAAGATAGTCATTACTACACTAGCCATTTCTGGCAACACTTTTGCTGTTGTATGGTCGACAATACTGGCGACCAAAAATATCACCTAGATGTGATCAGAATAGAATGATTTTCAATGAGACTGTCCCAGTTTAGCCGATAGGAGCCAGACATATATTGCAATCGCCCCTTAGTCAGGACACACAAAGCCGATCAGAGTCGTACTCTCGTGCAACGTATTCGGTATAGTGGACCGTGAGATGCCTTTTGGATACCAATGTAGCCGGGGATGTTTGATTAATTTTCCGGCAATTTCCGATTTTTATTGATATTGTCTGAATATCCCAACTTTTGACTTGATTATCTGATACAATAGTACCTAATGAGCTCCCATCAAGAGAGACCACTCCACAATCAGGACCACCTTACTCCGGTCCCGAGGGAGATCCAGCTTGAATTTTATGCCTTTTGACACCAGTCTCATCACAAAAATACCCGAGAAACGATTCCCCTCCCAACAGATAAGATAACATAATCGTTCACGTGTAACGCCCTTTCCGTGCCCTAGCTACCATGCCACCCAAAGGAAGCACGAGGGCTCAGATAGTGCCAGATTGCCCAAGCCTAGACAGGAGAAGTCGAGATGCAGAGGTCGGGTTCGAATCACGGACTTTGCGGTCAGTAAGTTCGCTCCCCAACCACTGAGCTTCCCAACAAAAATCACACAGCAAAACTGCAGTTTTGGGCGCTCTACATTAAGACATCAAATCAGCGTGAGTAACTGCGTTCATACACATTTGTTTAAAACGTGGTTAAGGTTTCCAAAATGTGGTCGCACAAAAACAGAATCCGCTTCCCTCTGAAAAAGGTTATTGTCCCGAAGGGATTACAGTAGAATTCACGACAGGTCGACAGATCAAAGTCCACTTTTGATAGTTTGCTAAGATGCAGAAACCAGATAATGCACATACGAACGAGAGGTCCAAAGTAACTTGAAAAACGCAGTAAATCTAAGGACCAACAATGTAACACAGTCGTTTTATTCACAGGGAAATTTCTGGAATTTCCCGTAGGGTGTAGGATATCAGACTTCTCAGCTTGTCACCCCTTAACGCGTGGTGTACGGCACCAACACCTTTCCCATTTTATATGTAAAACGTGGACGCTAGGACAAGGATTGCTAAGGATTATGTCTCGCACAGTAGTATCCTTAAAGGAGGTCCCACGGAAGAAATACGACTACCTCGAAAATCTCATTACTTTGTTTTAAATAATGTCTTGAGAGAAGTAACAGTTTTCCTACGTTTTTTCTGTTCTAGGGAGACTACTAGAAAGCATCGATCAGAAATAATACCTTGTGAAAGCCTGTCCATGTTTTAATCCAGGTAATTAGCCATAAGTACTAGTGAAAAACATGAAACCGTCAATTTTGTATCCCGTCCCTCGTCAACTGACCAGTACTCCGAACTTGCCACCCAATGCGTGTGGGTGGACAGAGCTCTTCAAAACGGAACAGGTTTGTATCCGTAGTTGAGTCATCCGGATGTGGCACAGTGACATGAAGATCGAGGTCTAATATGCTTCAGCAAGTTTCAGCTAAGCTAACCGTGGTAGTTTGTGCTACTAATGGTGTAGCGTGGACTTGAGTGGATCTTATGGTTTAGGGCAATGCCACGTGCTGACTGCATGCACTGGTTGTTGGGAGAAGCGATGTCTCTATGTCAAACAACGTTGATGTGGTGCCCTCAGAACAAGTCGGTCATGCCTGGACTATCTGAGTTCCCAAAAATCCTCTAAAGAATGCGTTTGTTCCAAAGTCATATTTTGACCGGAAGTCCCTTTTGGGCGGAAGAATAGAGATCGAACGATATCAAAATAATGTAATTACAAGATATTGTGCTCAAAGGAAGTGTACGTGGTGCAGCACTCCAGAAAAGAAGCCGGATTGATCACCAGTGTTGACTAGTGTCATCACAGACAAAAGCCAACTCAGCTAAAAGGGGTGATCTATTCTCTCTTGGTGTAACCATGTGTTGGACGGCCTACTTCGGAGGCGTTTGATTGATCGAGTGAATACAGTTCGCTTCAACACGGTACACAGACACCAGAACATGGGAGTAGTGGTAAAAAAGAAGCCGGGAGCGAGGGATACAGCTGCTGTAGAAACCACATAGGACTATTGAGTCAGGGAGAGTTGAATATGGAACGCCAAGGGATATATGCCCGCTTCACACTCCTCGCTTCTAAAACGGACAACCATGTGGAAGATACAATATTCGACAAGGAAGTCAGCTCCACAGTTTAATGCGACGGAGTTGTGACCGAAAAAGTTAATCAACGCAACAAAACGTTCGGAAAGAAACTTAGGTTGATAGACCGTTAGTATTCACCATAAAAAATTGAGTATATTCTCAAACCCGACTGATAGATAGAACTCTGTGGATTTTCATAAAGAAAACTACTCACAAGGTTGCTGAAAACTCTTCGACAGCCCACGACCAGTTTCGCCCTTCTTGAGGCTTAACAGGTAGGCACAGTCCCCGAGTTTCCGTAAACCTTATGCTCTACTGGAACCCAAATTGGACAGATTTCGATAAATACACTCATTTGCATACCAATCTGGTTTTCACGGGAGACTCAACTGAATCTCATCATAAATGAGAGGTTCAGTTGAGTCTCCCGTGAAAACCAAATTGAGATGCAAATGAGTGTATTTGTCGAGAACTCTGGATATTTAATCCGCCTATATATGCCGGTGTTTTGTAGACCAAATACACGAACAGATTCTCCAAACCCCCCTTAAGTTGACCATGCTACTAGTGAATGTACGATAGACTCAAAACCCAACAAATTGCGTCCATGTCCGACCACCTTAAAAAGGCTGCACAAATCACGCACTTGTAAAGAAAGGTTTGTTCCTAAAAAGGTAAACAGATAATACAACCATACCTCAGATCGGACGGACGCGGCTTGCGCTTCCGCTTTTTTCAAACGCTCAATGGCGTCTGTAACAGCTTTGTTTAATGCAACCTGAGCTTCGGTTGGTGCGCGGGCTTGCAGTGAAACGAGCCTGCTGGGAGTGGACGAGCAGGCGCTCTGTTGTGGCAAGACAAGTCGTGGTCTAAAAAGAACCGCAGCGGAGCGCGACAAGGACTCATCGTTGGCATGTTCCGTTTTCGCCATTGAGCGACGACTTTGCTGAAGTGTGGATGTATCCGCGGGCGGCTGCGGCTGCACAACAGGAGCAGGTGGTGGATCGCCTAACAACAGAATCCAAAGGAGATAAGAATGACGCTTACTAAAAAGAAAAGGAACAGGTTTGAAATCCAATGAATTGCAAGGCAACCGCCGTGAAGAACAGATCGGTTGTTGAAGCGTAAGAGATGTGAAGATCATTGGGCGCAATACCCTCACCAAATGTGTTTAAATCTACAAGACAATACTAACCCCGATTCTGCTTGCGTCCTGTCGTGAGCGACTCGAAAAGCTGACATCTTCTACCTTATATATTAACTGCTAACTCTCATCACGAAAGTTTTTGGGAAAGATAATTTGCACTGATACATTTATCCACAAAACACAAGCTCTCCCAAACACATACCTCACGCTATAGGACATCACCCAAATATAATTTGGCGACTTTAGAATTCGAGTTCGAGACGATCGTGGTACCACCACTGCACCAGTGCATGCTGGAGGCACCTGAATCATCACGTCTGAACAGGCGAAGTTGTTCATGCTGGAGCAGGTTCGAACAATGAATGATATGAGTGAAACTCTTCGCAGATTGCATACTAGTCATGGTTTTCAGCTGAGTTGTGGGTATACCAATGAAATACACGCCACCAGACAATCGGACAGCCTCTCCTATCTTGTTTGTTTTCATATAATGCCTCAGGGGTTCGAAAAGCGAAGTGGGGTGTTGTGGTGGTCGACGAATGTGAATACCAAAAACTAAACATATGGCAACGTCGAGAATTCTCCTGGAGGAAACCAACTGAAAGGACTAACCACAAACAATTTTGCGCGCGGTGCTAGCGGCCACCACGCTTGCTATAGACTGCGACTGAGGAATTGTGAAGTACTTGACTTCACTAGGGAGTAATTGACCAGGGGTGGATACAGTGGCCAAGGTCCGTCGAAGGATGGCTGGTTGAGAACGTGTTACGTTGGAGAGGGGTGCGGACGGGTTGGTAGTCACAGTGGTGCTCGTGGAGTCGATAGTCTCGGCGGACGTTGGGATGGCTGTAAAATGACAGACCAGAATTCAACAAAAGCTAACAGACAGGTACCAATGGGCAAGAAAGACAGAACGAATCCCTACCTGAAACAGGAGTGCTTGTTAGGACAACAGGAGCCGAGCCGGAAGTGGACGTAGGGGCAGCAGATAGGATAAAACGGATCGGAGTCGAGCCCGATAACGTCACTGGAACGTTCAATCGATTACCGGTGATGTTTGACGGGACGAGGTTTTGCAGGGTTCGGATAACCTTGCCATCCGCGAGACGTATAGGACCTGCGGCAATCAGTGACGTTGCACCCGAAGCCAAACGAAAGTTATGAGGAAGAACGATGGGGCCTTGAATCGCTGGTGTGAGACTGACGGCAGCTGTGGATTTAGGCGATTGGTTGAGATCAACAACCTATGGAAAAAAATGATTGATACGAATACACTGGACAGAACCGACGTCGGCTACGTTGACCTATTGTTGCGTTTCTATTAGCGTCTTCACTGAGAATATACACAACGAAAGTCCCGCTTCAATACAGTACTGCTCCTCGGAGGAAACACTGTCAGAGGAGGCGAGTTGCGGGGTACACATTTCTTTACTGCAACACCTCCCCGTTCGAGAAAAGAAATCCCGTAGAAGACTCTACTTCTTGTTCACCGAATGGTTCCCTTGCTCCCCGAGGGGGAGCACTGCACTAAAAATTCTCCGTGTTCGGTTGCCCAACAGGGACTCCATTCGACAAATGTGTCCAGCACTAAAAGCTATGGTGGCTTGGTTGTGTAGTTCGCACGCCAAACTATCGTATGCGAAGGTGAGCTGTTTTCCGTATCCAATTCAATAGTGCAAGGAGAGAGCTGTCCTGAAAGGAGTAAAAGCGACTACGGAGAGTCTGTGCGACCCGTCTTTCCAGACGGGGCCCGCGTGACCCCTCCTGTGCTTGGCTGGAGATGCCACAAGATGCCAATTGCGTTCTTGTTGTTAGCTTCTACCCATATTGTCTGAAACAATGAGTCACCTCAGAATTTCTAGAACAAGGTCCTTTTTATTTCACCTGTTACCCCTAAGACTTTCGAATAAATTAAGACACGGTTGATGAACTTAAAACTTTTGACTTAGCCCTGGGATAATTCGTGTCGCAATGCTGACCGAAGGCGATAAAAGTGAAAAAATGGAGTGGAAAAAAGCACAATCATCCAATGCGATCGATTTCGCAATGATTGCTACACTGCTTCAGAATAAATAGGCCAGTTTGATGGTTAAACGATATGGGAAAAACTACCGGCACAAAATGGCCTAAGCCGATAAACATTATCCAGGTTCAGGGTGCTGTGTTAACCTGTAATCAACACAGGCATTCAAGTGTATTGGGATCTGGAGCATTCACCTCACGTGAAACAGAGATTTTCATCCCACTCTGATGGAACCTGTCTGAAATACATGAACAGACACAAACTCTCATCACCGCATTTCACACATGGATGTTACTGGTCAACCTCCAACAAGGAAAACCAACCCCATGAACGCGAGTCTCAGTAAGGTTTCCACGAGAAAAGGAGCAGTGTGTAAATAAAGCAAAGATTCTCTACGAGGAAAGCAGTCCCAACCGAATCAGAGAATGGGTCGAATAGGCCCGTTTGGTCTTGCTTCCGAAACGTCCGCAACTTGAGTTTTGTGTGGATAGAATCAAAGGCAAACTGTTTTCGGATACACGCATCAACTTCCTCACCTGAGTGATCGGGACATTGCTGTTGGAAATTGTGATGGAAAGAGACAATGGATCCAATGTTGTTGGCACATGGTCTCCAGATTGAAGGGTTTTTTGACAAACCTGAGCTTGCGCATAATCTGAGCGAGGAGACAAAAAAGACAACTTGACGTAAGAGTTACATGGTATCAGTAGTAATCGAACAACAACATCGATTCAGAGAATCTTAAGCATTCAAAGGTGGTAAATAGGTAAGCAAACTGACATGCAAAACAGTTGAGGGGAAGCGAGTTACAAAAAAAATTAGACCAATTGGTGGATTCTTCACCAACGCTGCCAAAGTTGTTCCCCAACCTTTCGATGAATTTTATTTTGTTCAAGCTGACACAACGCTGACTCACCTGTCATTTATCGGCCACACCAACTGAGTAGTCCGTGACCTTGTTCATAATGTGCAAACTCGAGATGGCTCAGTGGTATGGGTGCGAACTTATTGACCGCAAGGTCCGTGGTTCGAACCCAACCTCAGCATCTTGACTGCTCCTGTCTACGCTTGGGTAACCTGACAGAATCTCAGTCCTCGTACTTCTTTCGGGTGGCATGGCAGCTAGACACCGAAAGGGTGTTACAGCTGAACGACTGTTACCATTATTACTCAATAATATGCAAACAGAGTAGTTTAGCTGAAGCTAATCGTTAGGGCACAAATGAATAGCAGTCATCACGTGCGCTGCATAACTGAGATAGATTTATGACTCAGTTAAAAATAATAAAAGTTGTTTGTCGCGTTCGTTGACCAAGTGATTCCTTTCATCATATGTTCACGGCGGTTTCAAAGGTATTTTACATTCCACAGGCATACTATAAGTAGTAAATCTATTTAGACGGATATGTCCAAAGCCGAATGAACTAGTCATCGGAATACCTGCACATTAGGGTGTCCGGTAAGCATCACATTAACCTACGACGTATCATTCCACCGCCACAACGCCTGGTTCCACTGACATCTCACAGGAGAACAGAGGAGGGAAGCTCGCGTATTTTATTTCACTGGAAAGGACCATTTGATCGGATAGCAAGCAATGTTGAAACATCTACCACACGCACTTTGGTATTTGGTCCCGAGGACACGTCAAAGACCAGTCAGAGTGCCCAAATCTTTCCAAAGCTTACTTTACAGATATAGAAAGCGTTATACACGACGTCTGACTTGTACTGGCATTCAACATATTGTGCAGCCACCGTTAAAATATGCAGGAAATGCCATATTGATAAAAGACAGTCCGAACAGTGAAGCGAAGGAGAGAATAATTGTCCCACAACGAGCGATGGACAATTACAAGACAGTATAGCTACAACTCAGAAGCAGGAGCACCAGAACATTTACTGTCGTGTTTAAATTTCATCATCATCATCATCATCATCGACAGCATGACACCAGTGTTCAACACCGATGCTTCGCTGCCGTAGTGTTTAAATTTGGTGCAAACATCAGTACAACAATAAAGTGGGAGATAAGTTCCTAAGTCAAATCTGAGCAGACTGCGCTTTTTTGAAAGTACTTGAACAAGAGATGAGATATCAGTGACACACGTCGTTTGAAGTGCTACAGAAAATGGTTGGTTGGTATGAAAACGTACCCTCAGTAGTATCGACACATGATACGATCACTGTCGGGTCGCCGTTCATAGGCACTCTTACATTGGTCACCTGCTTCGAGATTGCCACGTCACCAGCTCGAACAACGCGCAAAATACGATGACCAGGAAGGTCCGGACTCGAGATGACTTGGAAAGTTTGTTTATGTGTAGAACTTGTAACAGCCGGAACGGTTGTATCAGCTGGTACCTGTAAAAGAACAGCCAACATGAACGCATGACGTTAGAAAAACAAATAAGAAGAACGTTCCGAGTAAACTGACCAGTGAGTTTTCAAGTGAACAGTAAGTAAAAGCATGATGAGAAAAAGTGAGCGAAACTTCAAAATAGCCTTGGGATATGAGGTTAAACAAACGAGAGGGCTTACAGTAAACACAACACTACTTGCCCATAACCAACACAACAGGGAACTTCGTCCTAATTAGCGAGATTAATTTGAAGGGCTGATATAGACTACGGATATCTGGTTAGTCCCAAGAGGGGTTAGACAGGTCGTGGATTGTTGAGGTTTTCAGCAACCGTATAAGTAGTGTGGTCCGTCAAGAAACTGTCCCAGTTACCATAGTTTCATAGCTTGTATACGATTATATAAACTAACCACTCACCGAAAACGCTACAGAAATGTTACTCCCATTTCTTAGGGTGAGCTGAACGTCAGCAGAAAACTGTTGTACGGACGGATCAACCTTCTCTATTAATGCCGTATGACATCGGGCAACGTATAGGTTCCATCCTAAGAGCGAGCTCCTGTTAAAAGCTCTTGCCAAATCCCCGATCACATAGCGTATACATGGCGTCCTCAGAAAATGGATCAGGATTGGACTAAGGCACCAACGGACGCGACGTAATATGTGGGGAGTTCCGCGCATATGAAAAAATTAAGATGGACTAAGGACCCAGGATAATGCACGCTTCAGTAACCAAGTGGCCAAGAAAGTCAACCTGGCAGACATATCGCCAGGACAGATACTTACTTCGCTCACTCAGTACTCGTTGGGCCAGTAGTCGGGGCTAGCCTGGATTTCTACATATCCATGTTCAAATCGCAACCACCATCGAACAAAGGAAGCCGTGTTTTCCAATCCAAACCCTTTCTGGCGAAAGGTTCGTGGAGGACAAATCATGACATAGCATTGCGAAATGAAAGCCGTTACTGTCAAGCTGAGCGCTGTTGGATCCTCGCGTGTTCCTGAGTGGGATCCACCTGATAGTCCTTCCGCGTGACAAGAACCGCTACCGGACATGGCGAATACCCAAGTCAAGTGGCAAGCTTGCTGCCACAACAAGGACGAACTGTCTAACCAACGCCTGCTAATCGTCGTACGCTGGGCTTGTGTTGGGCGAGGACGTGAGATCCGTCCCACTGATGGTGTCTTGTTCCAGCACAGTCCTCAACTACGTCCATTTCAACGGTTCTGGAAAGCTCATTTACCTTGCTCCTAACCGTTTTCCCTAGGTTTGAAGTAAGTTCCCATCCACCTTTCACAGAGGCCTTCTACCTCCATGGTTGTATGGCAGTTCCATTGCTGGTGCTTTGCTGTCCATATGGATGACAATAGCGAAGCACGCCAAGATGGCGCATAGAAAAGTGGATTTGAGCGACTGATTGAAGCATCGGTTGGAACTAATTTACAGCCCCCAGAAGTCTGTAATTTAAAAATACACTGTAAAGCATGCTCTCAGCAAACCGAAAGTCATGTGTCAGTTCAAATCCTGTATGGATGTGCAAACTACCCTCAGGTACACACTTGTGATTGATCGCCTGTGTTCATTTCTTGGAGATTTTATATGCGAAGCTGCGTAACACAAGCGAGCATGAAGCACCGATATTCAATATTAGTGTCGTTGTCGATGATAATGTTGAAGATTCTCTGAACCTGAGACCACTATTGAGGCAGGATGACCTCCGTAAGAATGGAACTGAGGGGAATAAGCACATCATTGGTTGGAAATTCAGTGTGGGGTGTGTAAGCTGCGTCATTCGGAAAGCCGCATGTTTCAATCGACTCAACTGTATCTCTTTTTGTCGTCTGTGTTCAAAAATAACACAAGCCGTTGTGCTTGTGTTCCTGACGTGAAAGGAGCAGTAATCCCCTCGACGGCTAGGACAGCGGACTTAGCTGCTTTGTACGTCAAATCATTGTGGCTCTAAATCCTATCCTTAGTGAAAGAAACCAGTTGCTGGTGAACGCAAACAAGAGTACAAATCAGGACCACTCCGATGCGAATATTCAATAGCATTAGAAATGAAGTGCTGGAACAAAGAACACATTGGCGCAACCGCTGACTTTTGTAACAATTGGAAAGGACTTCTAAGACACTCAACTTACAACAGATTCCGATGATTCCAACTGATTAACTTGTTCGACCTCGGCATTCTCGGCCTGTTCTAGCGGGTCCGTAGAGGCGGCTGTAACAGTAGGAATGACAACCATCATGGGTTCGTTTCCTGCATCACTAGATTCCTCATCGCCTGCTCCATCAAACTGAGGAATTGTACGACGGGGAGGTCGCGAGCGGCCTGTGCCACCAGATTCATCTGCACTGTCTGTCCCATCCCCGTTGTCTTCGCCCTCTTGTTCATCTTCTTCATTTTCCTCCTCGTCATCATCAAAGTCAACCACGAAGTCAGGGTCACGGCGAACTGCCTTTTGTCTTCGTGAGCTCCGGCGCAGTTGCTGACTATTGTCCACGGCAGCAATGGTAGTAAGGATGAAGAGGAAGCGGAATATATCATCACAGTACTGATAAGTGAGGCATGAATCTAGCATGTCTGAAACTTTATTCGTCTAGTAGCCTACAATGAAGTTACATTTGAGCTTGAACAAAACAAAGGCGATCAACAAGCACAAATGGCATGGATTCGTACCCTACGGAACCACCACCGTCGTCCTCCTCTGAGCGCGGTCGTGCAGGCTTGCTTGGAGGGCGTTTGCGCTGGAGGTCGCTTGTTCGCTGGTACAAGGCAGTGCAATGTTGTTTGTCAATTCTTGGAGCAATGACTCTGAGAAGGGGAAAAATAATAAAACAGATCATACTGGGCGTCTAAACTTGCAGACGAAGTCAAGTCCGAAGTAAACTGCGACGCCACAATACCGAAAAAAAAATTATTGGGTTAGACATATGAGTAAGACAAATAGAGCATGCGTGGTGAGTGCAGGAGTGAGAGAGATGAGCATCGTCCGGCCAGAGAGGACGTACCGGAATCGAGGCCCATTTCCAAAGTCAAGGACAGAGTGTTGAATGAGGGGTTTGGTCATTGGCTGTAAATTGGTGCCTGTTTGGTTCTGAGCAGATACGATTGGTCCAATGCTGCTGATTGGTCCCTTGGATACGAATGACGGAAGACTTTTGGCGTTATCGGTTTTCTCTTTAATAGCACGGGCTTTGGCAGTTCGCGCTTCCTGTATTTCGGTACTCAAAGCGGAGAGTCGTTCCGCAAGCTCTGCTCGCTGCTTTTCCAAATCTATCATTTCCGTTTCAAGTAAGCGAATAGAAGCTTCCGCCTCTTGGGCGGCGTGCTTGTCACTATCCGCAGCAGATTGGCGGCGAGCAAGAAGTCGATCGAGACGGTAACGCAGGCGACGTGAACGTAACGATGGACTGATGGGTGGTCGCACAAGAACAGGAGGGAAATGAATACGTTCTTGTAGGCACTAAAATGAAAAACAGGTGTGGTTGAACGTCCAGTGTTCAAAGTATATTTGAACCACAAAACAGCAAAGGTGAGTCTGCGTAGCACCCAAAATATATGAAGTTAATGAACTTGGATAGTAGTACCACGAACTCACATAAGACACGTTTAGCACCGGAGATGTAACACAGTTCGTCCGATTTAATAAGTCCGGGATTCCTTCGTCAGTATGAGCATCGGCATCCAGATATGATGTTTTACCGTTTTGATGTTCAGTCTTAACTGATGGAGAAGTGTTACTTGTCACTAAAATTTCGTCTGCAAGTTGTTCACACTTGGTGACAGCTTTTCCAACTGGCTCTTCCAAGGGGTCAGCTGGCTCCGATTTTGTTTCGCCAGGGGTACCATCGGGCTTCGTAAGTAGGTCGAGAGAGGGACGTTGTGCCAATGCTTCCGCTTGAAGACGAGAAAGTTCCTCAACAGGAATAATGTATGAAGTCCTCCGAGGATTCAAATACAATGGAATACCTGTAATCGGATGGAGAACGTGACCACGACATTCGCTGGGTTTCGGAGGCTTGATGGGAACTTCACCCTGAAATTCACAGAAAACCGAGGGTTGTATGGGAGCAGTTGTGAAAATACCCAAAACACAAATACAATGCTCACCATCAAGACTGGCCAAAAACACACTTATCGTGAGCGCACTCTTTTGAGGACGAGATGGCTCAGTGGTAAGAGCGCCAATTTACTGACCGGAAGGCCCGTGGTTTGAACCCGACCTCTGCCCCTGGACTTCCTCTGTCTAGGCTTGGGCAACCTGGCAGCATACAAGCCCTTGTGCTTCCTCCTGGTGGAATGGCAGTTAAGCACCAGAAGGGTGCTACAGCTGAACTCTCTCTCGAGGGTTTATATGCCTTTAACTCATACGGATGAAAGGAACAAACATACATAGGTTCAGTAATTTGTGGTTTTGATCGGACATACGCCACGTTCTCCGTTGGAGTTGGAAGGACTTATCCAAATAAATCTTGTGAAATGTAAGCAAAATCCGGTCCTCTACTCTACGCACTAATCTCCCTTACCTTTTCGGGCACCATGAAACCGAGGAAGGACATTTTTCAACTGTTTTTTTCCCGCAAAACTGGTCAAAGACTTCTGATATCAACGTCCTTATATGTACCGTGACCCTATTTAAGTTACGCCCGGTGCAAGAAATCACCGAGTTCAACTGTTACTATCAAAACGTCACGCAGATGACTTTCGGTGATGTCAATTTTGACGCATTCACTATCAGATCGCCTTGTTATTAGGAAAACGATTTCAGTTCTATTGAACCAAGGTGATTACTAGACCGGTGTCAAAATTGAACGCAATCATGTTACCTAATACCCCATGAGTCAGTGAGGAAGCTGACCAGTTAATTTGGAAAATGCGTGCTTAAAAAAGACGTACACGGTCGCCATCCGCTTAGCACTCATCATCATTATCAGCTGTAAGAACCGCGTACTTGTCGTACATTGGTTGTAGCTGCCACAATTTCATCCAAAGACACCAATTTGGTCGATCCTGTCACCGATTGCTGTAGAGAGCCGTTACCGCACGAGAGAAATCCCGTCTTAAAAAGCCCGATTTCCAAAACTCGAGAAACAAGCAAGGTATCAGGTTGCTACCTTTACGATGAATTAACATCGGAATATGTCAAATACTTGAATAGTAGGCCAGCACGCATAAACCGGATGCCCCTACTAGCTAAGCTAAATTTTATCCCTTCAATCACTTGACAGTCACCACACCAAATTAGCGTCACAGTTCTACATGCATCAACTGTTCTGTCAAACTGAGGTTCACATGTATCAATAATCATCCGATATTTCCTTGGGGAAAAAATCGTATGGCATTGAGCTCAGTTTGCTCAACGGCTGATGCCACTTAATACCTTCAAAAGACAGCAAAGGGCCACCAAGTGAGTGTCACTCACGCCCTGATCCGATCTGGTTAACTTCAAGCCAGTAACCCCTTGGGGGAGCAAAGCCAGACTATCTGTGGGAAAAGGGGACTGATTGAGAAATGAGTACGTATCACACCAATTCACTTCGCTCCGAACCGCACACACATGAACGGAAATACACTATATGCCTTCGCTCTCTCCGCTAGTCTTATCGGAATGATTTTTGGACTAGGAGTGGCATCGATAGGAGTTTACGAAACCTGAACTGCTAACCAGTTAACCACACAGTTACAGCAAATTGAGAGGTGCAGAACAATTATCAACCTGTAGGTATTCTGGACAGACGCCCCAACCGATCCCATGTTGCAGACCGCGCTTAACAGTCGGACGGGATGTGCCAAATGGCAACGAATCTGTTGTACCCTCGCGGACAACCTGATTAAGTCGTGGATAGGCAGCAGTCACCAGATGAACTTCTTCGGCAGGTGCCCGACGCGTTGAGCTCAGCCACATCCAACCATCGCCACCCAGCCGGCGATATTCCTCTCCACGATACTTCCACACTGAGTGACGTATAGGACCAGGGTTGCAGGTTCTAATGAGGTTCGCTGGTACATTTGCTGCAGCTGTAGATCCAGCATGATTTGTGTTGCTCGGTCCGGAACGATCAATCTGTCGAATACGCCGGTCTTCTTCACGCTGTGCCATCGTGGTTCGTTCGTATGCGATGTGGCCTGATTAAGTTGGAGAAATGGAAATGCATCGTAAAGGTAAAAACAAGAAAAGGTAAAACTGTTCAGAGGTAGACATGTGATTCGGCCTCACAATATTTTCAGTCGACTAATGATACCTTAAAACCACGAAACCCTTCGTATGACGCACAAGTCGTCGTCCGGAGAATCTAGAAGTCTCCAAGATGATACACGAAACAATTCATGTTACAGAGGGAATATGGTGTATTTATACTGAAAAATAAAACAACATATTTATGCAGCTTGACGTTGCAGACAGGAACTACTGTCGCTCACCACAAACAACGAATGTTCAATCTATCGCATAAATGTTTTGTTCCTCAATTACATTCAGCTGTAACACCCATTTGTTGCATAGCTAGAATGCCACCTGAAGGAAGCAAGAGGGCTGATATACTGTCAGGTTGTCCAGGCTTAGAAAGGAGCAGTCGAGATGCAGAGGTTGGGTTCGAACCACGGAACTCTTTAGTCAGTAAGTTCACGCCCTAACCACTGAGCTAACTCAAACTCAACTGCAATCAGCCTAGCTTAACAACAGGCAAACCATAATCGAGTTTCACCGGAGCAAACACTCTTCGGATAAACTCTCGTCCTGAATCTGTTGAATGCAGATCAGCACAGTAAACTCTTTGCCAGGATCTTGAGTGAGTAACAATCGAAATTTGTAGAGTGAAATTTTCGTTACAAAGAATTTCACTATTACGGATCTTCGTCAGAATCTCTCTGTGGTAGAAAATAGCTAAGTTTTTGCAGAACCTCCCCTCAAGGGAGACTATCCGTCAGAGGAGAGCACTTTTAGCTGGTCTCCTAAAGCACATTTCCCTCCGGAACGTTGCTTTTGGTTGGTTCGTTTAGGTTGGAGAAAGCAATTCCCTTCTTGAAACGCGCAAGAGAAAGCGCCGGTAACCAAGACAGTAAAATAAATTCGGCTATAGTAGAAATCAGCCTAGATAATATGCCACATCTTGAAACTCACCTATTGCATTGGACCACACTCGTTGATAGCACACAGGACGGACTGATGCTTCAAACTGTGCCAGCGCATTTGCCAGTTGAATCGGATTAGACGCGCGTAAAACGGTTTCTATCCATTGGTTGCGAAAGCAGCGCCAGGCGGGAGTGTAGAAGCAGGTCGGTATCTTACGGATACCAAAATAAAAAATAAGGAAAGCAACAGGCGGAGCATGAAGGCTTTATCACAACTGAACGGAATGAAATAGGTGGCACACCAGAGTTCCAGCTTACCTGAGCCTCAAAGTAGCACATGGTCAAGCGTAGCACATCAAACAAACGAGGCACAGTGGCAAACCACCCAGGTGAGAAGAAATCCTCCACCAATTTGCATGGGACTTTCAAAAACTCCAGTGCTGCGGATAGTTGATGAGCAACTTCCGGTGGTTCCATATAACGCCACATATCCAACGCCAGGTCAGTCATGCTGAACTTGTTGCCCAGGAGGCGACGACGCTCCTTTTCTTCCATAAACTGTTGTCGCGTGAGTATTATGTTAACAGAAGGGCCGGAATCTGTGTCAGTCTCGTCCGCATCTGCTGGGTGTTTTTTATCCAGAGATTCCGGAAGCTTATCTTTAGGACCTTTGGTTTCACCACCGGACCACACACCAGTCGTATAGGCATTGGTCCAAGACCGCCAAGTCCCCTCATCGGACAGTCGATAGGCAACCAGCTTCGCACCAGTGGTCTGCGCGACGCCTGGAGGAAGACACGATGTGAGAGATAATTCCAGATGTTCGCTCTCAGTAAGGACAGTAGCAGGCGTCGATTCAGTACTCTAAAGAGAAACAGGGCCAGTAAATGTGCGCACGATATTCAAATTTCGGGGAAAATATCATTCACAATCTAAGCCTCCTGAATGGCACTGGAAAAAACCCCATTCTGAATAATAAAAACGAACAGAAAAAGGGTGATTGAGGATAACGTGGAGTACGCAGTGCGAACTAAAGCACGGATGACTTTCAAACACTTCATAGTCAGGTAAACCAAATCCAACAACCTCAAAGTTGCTCTCATAAAAGTGCAAAGCACACACTGAACGAATAGCAAGCAACTGTCCCATCCATAAACATGCTTTTCGTTTTCCAGTGGATCGATATATGCAGCAGACTCAAGTGGAAATTTGGAAAACGAATGGACGTCTCACAAGCGACATTTCAAATCTAACTGGTAATCAGGAGTGACTCTTGGATATCACTGAACAACTAAGCCTTTTGAGGTGCTGTTATTCCAAAGAAAAACTCCATGAACATTGGATTATCGGAAGAACGAACTTGGAAATAAAGTAAAACGCCATTACGACTACAACCTCAACATCGTAGCTGCTTTTTTCGGTCCCGTCAAATCACTGTGACAAAAATTATGCAAAAAGTTGTCGCCGGTCTTGCACCAACGACTGTTTGTCCGCTAGAAACCATATATCGAGGATACGTTTAGTCCAGCTGCTACTGAAAGTCGTAAAATGGAGAGGAAACAAGCATGTATTGGAAACAAGGGCCTTTAGTTGATGTTCTGTTGCTCTAGTTTTCCGAAGAAATAGAAAATTGGACAACCACACACTGAAAGCAATAGATTTAATGCAGGAACGCCACCGACTGCATGGTTGGGCCATTGATGTGCCGCATCTCGGGATTCTCAGCACTGATTAGGGCCTCCTAACTTCAGGTCATAGACTGCGTAGTTCAGTGCGTAGCTCTCATCTCCTATCGTACTGGACAAACAGACCAATTTGTCGTCAATGCACTATTTGGCCTATCGTCCCCAACGCGTGGATCCCAATCCATAATTCCTCTTATCCTCGGTGAACCAAGCTGGAGCAACTGCACTTCAGTGCACGGTTTGTGAGCTAAAAAAATGAACTGAGCTAGTCAAAGATCGTCCGCTTTTCGGTCACGTGCGCTTCACCTAGCGCACGGCTTGACTAAAAGGGTCCTGTGAATTACACAATCCTATTATCTAAGAAGTGATCCAGTAAGCTCAGCCCAGTGGAATGACTAACTCATTCGTCTCGAGCTCCATCATCCGAAAACCACCTGGTATGGTTAACCCGACGTGCACACCGAACACCGCAAGTTTTCGTATGTGTTGCGAGTGCAAGTGCTACGTATCTCTTTGGACAGTAACAGAGTATAGCCTACTCTTGACAAACTAACGTCACGCCTGCGACGTGACATCTCACAATGAATTTGATCCCAATGGGGAATTGTTTTCAACGTTCCGTTGAGAGGCCCTTCATAGTCTGCCTTACGGAAGGCAAGCTGATTTATCTTCCAAAGTGTTCATTCCACCATCGCCTAATACAAGGATTCGGCGGAAAAACTGTCGATCCATCCTGCCCACAATCAATTCTCTGGAGCTTATCTTCTTCTGACCAGTTAGCCAATTCAAACGAAAAAGGAACGCGTCTTTCTCGCACGATGAAAGCCACCTCCACATCCTGGGCACTCATTATTCACCAACGTCCACAATCATTCTTCGAGCTCTTGCTTATCTGGCGTTGGAGGGATCTGCATGCCTCATTGACTGTCGGTGTCTCCGAAGCCTGGTGGGAACATCGGATTAGCAATGCTGAGGTACGCCAGATTGTCCTAGGAAGAAGGAACTCTCCCGCAGTAGATGAATTACTCCCGCTTTATGGCTTACGCTGGTTAGGACATGCATTTCGCATGCCAGAGGACCGTCTGCCTCGCAGACCTCTTTTCACCCAGCCCTGTGATGAGTGGAAGCGACAGAGAGGTGGATAGGGTATGACCTAGCAACGAAGTATGGAAACACTAACCAGTAAATCTAGTCGGGTCGACAACTGCCGCCTACCTGCATGTGGACCCCGGGACTCAGCTCACCAATGGATAGACAGAATTGGTCAAATCGCGCAGTCAGTGGCGTGCGTGCGTCAAGGCTATTGTCTTCAATGCGTAGCCACCCAGATACCGAACTAACTGAACATGCCATCGCCTCCAACGCTTGGCTGTGTTCCCGATCTCCTCCCACTTTCCGGTGATCGAAACTGTAACAGCTGGAACCAATGTGCCCATGATGCATAGTTTACAGCTGATAAACTTATTGATTGATTGGCTGATTGATGAGTTGTGTTTGTCAGTTGCTAGCATAGTTTTCCTGGTATCAATAAAGGGTTCCGCCGTTGACAATACACGGTGTTCATTCGGCCGAGTCGGATGAATCCGACAGAGGGTTACGGCGTCCCCCATTTCTTCCGAATCATTCCCTAAATAGCACCAACAGTTCTGTTCCCTCGAATTTCTGACAACTTTCTAACAAGTTCTAACAATGATGTTGGGTTACAGAAACACCTTGAAGATGATGGGTTTCAACGACCTTGCTTCGATTGCACTGTCCTGGAGTAAATCGAAATGATAGGTAATCCCGCACAATTGTGTGGTCGGAATCAAGCTGAGTACTCTGAAAAAAAGGCGATCTTGAATCGGACCTCTTCACCGGCAACTAACTACCACATGAACATGAATGCATGCCACATGAGTGCATGGATGATTTAGAGTTAACGGCTCCCGAGTGGCACGGGCTGGGTGCTCGTGCTGAACGTTCGTACGGGAACAATGTTAACCATACAACTGAATAAGTTATCCCCCATTTCCGTAGTGTGAGCAACGAAGCCGAATCTACCACACCTATGTGTTTTCTGAGTGTCGTCTAACCTGGATGTTTGTGTCACGCCTGAATGAAAATATATGAGTTTCCTGCTGCGCGTAATGGCAGATCCCTCGAGGAGCCATGTTTCTCAGCATCGGAGATACGGTCTGTTGAGGCGCTCACTGACACAACAAACAAATACCGTTTGTCGCACCGAGTTTGCACTGATCTCATTTGAGCCAGACAACAGTATAAAGCGAAGATAACTGTTGACTGGAGTTTGGTGCAACTCCCACACACCGGATGCCACAAGCCAATGCATCGTATTACCAGATATCCAAGAATGAAATGTGGAATTTCTGAGTTCGTCTTAAGCAGTTTGACGTGCGTGAGTACACTGGGATGGGAGAGTAAAGTTTCAGCAGATGTCTACCCCTCAGACAGAGGGTACGAACACCGAAAAATCCAATCCGAATCAGATCTTGTAAGTTTAGTAAAAGGGCTATTTTGTTTTAACATACGAGAGCGTAGTAACTGGCCAACTGACAGCTGAATGAACTAGCTGAAGAGTGAGAGAGATTACGGATGAAGATCGGGAACGGACATCTGCAAGGACCAATGATACATCCTGGTCGCACATGTTGAGAAGGGACGGTTTCTAGGAGGCACTCTACCTTGAGCTCCTAACGTCATCCACAGGATAGTGAGACAGGGCAGGGATTTGTTCCGGGACCTAGCTTGCAGCGATTGACTCAAAAGTCTGATCCACAAGTAAGTTGTACAATCTCTCGATGCGACCCGGTTCTGAACGATTCTGAGCTGTTGGTGCCGATCTAGCCCGAGGGTACAGGAACTAAATCAAAGAAATCTCACTCTCGATGCTACTCCTCACAACAGATACATTTGGAGCCCCATCTGGCTCATGCATACCTTTACTTGTTATTCAACTGTATTGGATCATTCATAGACGGTCGAGATCAGCTTCGGGACAATTGGAGTGTGTAGCTTCCCCAGAGCAGATACTAGCTTCCTCGGGGGAAAAGTTGTACCGTTGCTTCCATGAGTAAGGACATCGTCACCAAGAGGAAACATCCTAATGCCCTTACATTCTCATTGCAGAACGTAGAACAACTTTAACCCCGGAAGAGCCGTAGTTCAAGAGACTCACCACTGTTTGGCTCATCACTTTGGCTTTCCTGGCACCGCTGAGGCCCGATAACCGAAGTTCCAGCCAGTACATGAGGTCATTAAAGCACTCAATGTGACAGCTGCAGAGAAATGTCTCCCTGTATCCGAAAATGGTTTAATATAGTCTGAATGGCAGTCATGTTCGGGGCTAATAAGCACGCCTCGCACCGGTCAGTCTGCCATATACAAGGTACGCTGGTTTGAATCGAGACTACGTCCTGTAAGTGAAGTCAATCTATGCTGAAAGGCCAAGAAGTACTGTACGGTTGTTCCACCCTTATTGAGAATCATCAGCAATGAACACCTCACAGACCGCCAGGGCAGTTCAAACCCGTCACCTCACGGTTAGTAGCTGAGGGATTCACCATTCTGCCAACAAGCGGCTGATCAGAAGTGAGTAGCGAGCAGTTAGACAGAATAAAGCGCCACTCAGCCTTCAAGCACAAAATTCACATCACATGTTGACTGACTCCTCAAGTTTATCATCATCATCATCAACAGCAACACCAGATGAGAACACCGGTGCCTCAATGCCGTACAGTCATGTCAACGTACCTCAAGGGCGCCTTATAATAAAAAAAAGAAAGAAATGGGACAGGAAGGGGACCTACGGCTAGCCTACCACAGATATCCGAGGTGCCTACACCTACAGCACTCGGTCAGGCGATCTGGGTTGGACCTGACTGTCACGTGCAACACTACAAGTGTACAAAACTGACTCATAAACTGACACTGAATACAACACCAAGTATAATCAGTACCGAGTTAGGAGAAAGAGTCGAAAGTTCCATGGAAAAGCGATAGACTTTTTCGCGCGCGGTATGGAGTGTGGTGAGACCTGTATATCAGCTGATTCAACCGTACGTTCATCTAGTGCGTATGTCGCGTCGTTAACTATTACTGTGGTAATGAGGGTGTGACCAGGTGGATTCTACTTCAGGTTGGTCAAACCTCGTATTGTGAAAATGACCGAGCATCGACAAGGTTCGTGTTCCACACTAAAACATGGGGTTGACATTAGCTGTATTCGTATCCTCACCACCATTCACAGCAACACCAAAATGAGAACACTGGGGCTTCACTGCCGTGTAATAATGTTATTCTACTTGAATAAAGCCTTACAATGGAAAGAAGAAAGAAACAGGGCAGAAAGGGAGACCTAAGGCTAGTCTACAACAAACGTCTGAGGTGCCTAAACCTCCAGCACTCAGTCAGATAGAAATTGACAACATGAATGTTATAGCCTATTCCAGTCATAGTTCTGGGATATCGGTGGCCAAAGGCTTGAAAATGCCTCAGAACATCCATTCCGAAGTAGTCAATGCTCACAGTCGTGCAATCCACACTGTAGTCTGGAACAAGCGTCCTTCGAGACCAAGGGAGATACCTTTTGACGCCACAAGTGACGAAAATTGGCAAACGCAATTCTGGCCTTCGAGATTCGTGCCTTCACTTCGTATGTCACACTACACTCAGAGCGAACGCAACTTCCAAAATATGTATGATGTTCAGAAAACGTCTTTGTCCAACATGGAATCCAGTAGGTAGTTCTGGTAGACTTGTTTCACATCAGTGTCCGAGAGCTTCTCAATTGCCGGACGATGTGTGCAGCGATAATTCTATCAACTTGCGCATTCATAGCCCTAGCAACCACAACAATTTCTGAGCTCTAAGCCAGCCGTAACAAGGCGCACAGAGCGTCATAAAGGCAGTCTTTGAGCGTATCAGAGCGGTAGACAGTTGGGACGCAAACGGATACAATAAACAAGGAGCAACCATCGGCGCGTTTACGGGATACCCTCACAGACGTTGCCAAACGAACCACAAAGATGCGACTATCAACGGGCAATCATTCGACCAAAAACCCTTCAGCTCGGTGGCCCAGAACAACACCAAACCCATTAAAACCAGCGAAAGTGGCTTCCGGATCACCAGAATTGAGCAACCAGAAGCCAGTTCAAAAAGATGGGGATTCAGTTCGACAAGCGTACTTGGGTTTCGAATCCTCGTTTCCAACACGCCAATAGAAAGCGAGTCCAGCGTATGTGCAAGAGTAGTCTGTTGTTCAGAAGTATTCCGTTTTTGGTTACCCGCCCTGCTGTATGCAGCAAGTAGAGCGATTCGGCTGATGGCATCACGAGACGGCCGATATGGTATGAGATTATCTGTAAATGTGCAATTCGTGGTTGTATGTACGATGGGATAATTCCAGGGCGCCCACACCCAGACAGGAGAACAATTAGGGTCCTCGACGAAAGCCTTTGGCTCAAAAGCCTGACCACGAGGCAGTGGTGGTTGGCGCAAGACCGCAAGAGCAGCCTACATTTTTAAGGAGCAAGTCCCCACACATGTTCCAACCCCCAACCTGGAGAATCAGGGGATTGTTGGTCAGAACTCTATGCACTGACCAGCCTGGCATGACAGGCTAAGTGCCACACGTATTCTCTAATACAGCACAAAGGGTTATGGAGGTGCACAAACTGTCACACCGCGTTAAGGACTAGTTTTAGCGTGACCTCTGGCTTACTTATAAATTGTAGATTTTATGATAAGATTTCGAGAATCAAATCTAAATTTCTCCCTGTAGGTGAAACCAACCTATGCCGAAAAGCGGAGGAGCATCGCATATTTGTTTCATTCGTATTGGGAATCATGGTGGTTTCACCTTCTACAGGTCAGAGGAATGACAGGTAGACAGTTAGGTATTGAAAGAGACAGTTTTGGTACATGGGTGCCACTGAGTACGACTGCGTCGCGTTTGTTATTGTCACCGACCATTAGCGTGTCTTTTCGGGTTCCCGGTCACAGACAGAAGCGACCTAAAGACCAATGGGTGGTATCTAACTGTGGACCGTTTGATGGGAGGCCCACGCCATAAATCCTTAGCCTAAACTGAGCGACCAGTATTAACAGAACAGTCCCTATACGCCCCTCACTTTGATCATCGTTATCCAGCTTTACGGCGGCACCGGCTAGTGCGCTCACAGGGGCCAAACTAAAGGCTAAAAATGATGGCGATGACAGAAACGTGGTCAACCCAAGTACTCACCTGCTCTGATCTAGAAGTCTGGATCACGATTCCATCTCGGTTGCGATAGAAACAGTTTTTCACATCCACCGCTAAAATCGCATTGGACTCGTTGAAGTGGTGACCTTCAGGTATTGGTGGGTTTTGTGTAGGTTTTTCCAAACAAACAGGTGCATAGCAGGACTTATAACTTGGCACTTGGTCGAACGCACATTCGGTCTAAAGGTGATGGGAAACTAAGGTTACGAAGAATCATATTCGACTGATAAATATCGTCCTGATTACGGTGCAACGAAGTGTTTACAGGTGATTAACAGCAAACATCACGGAAAAAAAACATTTTAAAGGTCTAAGTGCGGTATTGGGGTGCTACGACGGTTGACATAATGCTGATGCAAAACATAAGCATTTGATTGCACGGTGCGTGGTTTACGACCACCAGATTAGTTAAACATCCCAAAAACCAAGTCGATATACATATACCGGTCCTGTGCACGGACGACCACGAAACTGCTAACTTTTTACTATCGAAAAAACTTGTGCACCGCATATGAAGTCGTACCATCATGTCCTCAATTAGTGAACGATATTCGCAACTACGGCACAAGTACAAAAACCATATCCACCGTCTCGGATACGCTAAATGCATCCTGAACAAAGTCAAACACTCCGCGACAAAACTGGAGGACTAGCCATATTTTTCACTATGACGTCACTACTACCGAATGAAACCGAATGTTTTCTGGGTGACCGATCTAACCAGATAGCAAAACAAATACATACACGAATACTACTCGGAGGAGTAGACAAAAGAAAGCCAAAAAGTGGGAAACGGAGGGGCAAAACTATAGGACTACTGCAGTACCAGCACACCGAGAGATAAATCAGCTTCGTCCCGAAACCTTTGAGTTTGAAATAATATGTCCGTAATACATTTTGTCTGGTGCTTTTACGCTCCCGTTACAGAATGGCTATCAACATAGTTTTTGCGTCACGGACATACGCATCTCTGTATGCTCGGCGTTAGTATATCCCGAGAGCTCCCAGTGACGTTTCGATCAGAACTACCGAAGCAACAGGAAACATCTCTTGCGTGTTGTGTGTGAGCAGTATGTGCAGTTCAAATATCCCACCCTCCCGCCTATGCGGAACAATAAGTGGCACCGTTGAGTGCACCTTCATCGGTATTTAAGCACCAGAATCGTAGTATGCATTCAGTATTGTCAATCGATCACACCATGCTTTAAGACATATCGAACTAGTCTCCTTCTGTATAGATGTCACGAATACAACACTTTCACACGTCGGATACACCGGTAATTATTTTTTTTGATCACTAATGATGATATAGAACCGGTGACGACGGCGAGAGATTTAGCCTAACAATGGTGGCATTGAGTCTGTGACCATTTGCACCCATGATATGTATAACTGAGCACGTATACTCAACGACCTGTCTAATCCTTTCCATTTGAACATTTCATAGGCAAGGCTTTTCAGGATTGCCCGCACTACCCTAAAGCAGTTCATTTTTACATCATTACGTCACTAGTCTTGAAACCATAAAGATCCAAATTCAGAAAGTGTATTCCACCTAATTGCCTATTCGTAATTGTTTATCGACAAGGGCCTTTGTATTGACAATACGTTGATATCTTGTCACGCAGATGGGATTTTGTCGTATTTCAAATACATTGCTCAGATTAACATCTTACAAGACTTCGGTTTTGAGCTCGATAAAAAACAAGTATCTAGGGTGTTCGACCGAGGGCTGGAAAGCTGTCAGGTAGTCTGGGTAAAGGTTAAATAATCGATATGCCAAGGGTCAGGTCGAAATAAGGAGTCTGACCTTCGCTTAACTACTTGTTTCCGTAGAAAAGCGTTACAACCAAGCAAGGGTATTACAGATCCAGGATACCAGTTCAAAATAGAAAGCCATTTTTATGCTGCTCTTCTCCTATGGTAGGTCTGAAAAACTGCGATTTTGCTCCGATTTCCGACTGTCAGCACAATTACTACGTCCTGGAAATAGGCCATAGGGGTGTGTGATGAGGATAAATAGCCACGTAAACTGGGATATCATTCCGGTCAACATCCTGGTTCAATGTGGCTCCAAATGCGCAGGCTCCAACATAACTGGCGAGCTACACTTACCTTTACAGGTGCCGTTGAAATAGTTTGCGGAGGGTTGGTATCAACAGTAGGACCAGAATCCTCGGAAATCATGCTCCTCGCTATGAAAATAAGCAGTTAACACAGACAGATGACCGATGATTGCAATTGGTATCGTCATATGAAAAAATTGTGGTATATCAATCAGACCAATTCCCTACACATTGCAGTGATCCATCTGAGGCGACAGTACAAACTTGTAGTCAACCAGAGAAACAAATACACGCATCATGAATGAAACAAAGATTTGATTCCTGGTCTACCTACTGCTCCTGCACTGCCCTTCGATAGTTGTGTGAATGCCAGTGACATTGTTATTTGTGCGAAGCGGTATAATACTTGTCAACTTGATGCAACAGCTGGTTGGCCACGTTAAGAACGTGAAACCTCTCCAGTTAACGACAGAATTAATCCTTAGGTATTGAAAGTGATATGTCTTATCGCCGTTGGCCAGAATTTCACAGAATCCAGGAAGCTGGAAAGTCGAGAAACGAATAATTAAAGCCCTGAACGTAGCCGTGGAAAAAGCAAGTAGACTGAGCAAAATTTCCAAGTTACATACGAGAAACAAAAAACGAGATGGTGATTGCGTGAACCGTATGGTAGATAGACTAGAAATAACTCTCTTCAGAAGTTTGTGGCTACCCTCCGAAAAGTGTAGGTAAGCGGCGCTCAGTTGAGAAGAACACTAAAGAGGCATTGTGGCGAAACTGAGGCAAGCGGTGTGAATTTGGAAGTAACATGGTTGCACCCTGATACATTTACCATGAATTCGGAAAGAAAATGGAAGTAGTCCTCGCTGAAGGGAGGTTTGGTAAAAAATTAGTGGATTTATTGGTGGACACCGTTCCTCTTTTGACACAAAAAGCTCGTCATACCAAGTGAATAAGCTACCAGGCTGACCGAGCTTTAAAGCAGTCAGAGAACCCATCGGTGAGATTTCTTACGACTAGCTGACTTAATCAGTGCTGGATGTCCGTCAGAAGTTCTCGTTTGCTGGCTAGTGTTGAAGTAGGTTAGGTGCCCACTCGGTCTTTAAGCTGGTGATGTCTTTTCCACTCAAGTGCACTTCAAATACCGCCTAAGCTTCAACTGTAAAAGATTAAAAGGCTCTGGTTACAAATAAAGCATACCTATAACGATTTGTAACGCTGAAATCTAGGCGCAGTTTCTGTGTGTAAAAGTGCCTTTTCCTAAGATTATTGTTTTAAGCTGTTCTTTTCTCATGAAGAAATCCAGACAGTTAGCCTAAGGGCTCCCATTAGATATCCGAACTTTGCTTGGTGGATGTGTTATACAGGGAGAGGGGCTAGGTGAAACCGCAACCAATACTTTATTCTTCACTCAGTTAACATCAATTACAAGAAATAATACGGGGAACGAGGGATAGTGGATCTCAATCTGTCTCAATTATATTACAAAGGGAAGTTACCAAGAGGATAAAAACGAGATGGTAACTGATTTCACTCACCTGTTTCCAGTTCAAACACCGAAAATACATTTTTCAATTCGGTGCTGGCAGACGTGCTTGTGGATGATAAACGCTGAAAATCCGGATGAGCCTGACAAAATAGCGCCATGCCCTCATCAGTCATGGTCTCTGTCGTTCGCATTTCCGTTGATAAACGTGGCAGCAATGCATCTAAACAATGGCAAAGCCAAGGTTCCCATTGTGTAGACAAGCGGCGACGCAATTCCATCACTTGGTCCACACAGCTGTAGTAATAGACGGGTGGTTCAAGGGCATAGTCCACCAGGGGATTACAACGAACATAAGGAGCAGATAAGCCACTGGCATCGTCATAAGCTCCGTCTGAGGACTCCGGTAATGACATTATCTCCCCTGAGCGCAGCTGCTGCAGAAAGTACTGCTCGACCCATTGAGGATCATATACACCATCCATGAGTCCAGGGAGATATGGTTCGCGTTGGGCGAAATTTACAGGTTCTCTGTAAGACAGTTAAAAGTAGCGCACAATGCTGTCAATTATCACGCCGGTTAGGTTGGAGTGGACAGGCAACGCTGGTGTTCGAAACTAATCAGGAACGGAAAACATCAATCGAGAGGAAACAGTTATCTTAATCCAACCTCTCATGCTGCACCAGTAAACATCATGAAAAAACAGTCACCCGTACATGAAGTGGTTAACACCCTTGATGGAAATGTTAACCCCTGGGTTTCATACAAAAAATACACCAAATAAAAATTCCACCAGGTCAGATTTCATACTCGAGTTTGTTTTGCAGAAGCATTTTTTAAGGCCGTAAAAACAGCTTATCAGGACGAATCTTTGACTACTGGTGAGTAGCCAGAATGTTTTATCATAGGAAACGAAGAATGTGAAAGAATTCCTTTCAGAAAACTCACACCATACAAGAGCGTACTCAAAAATATTTTACAAATGCTAAAGTCAGCTCCTGTCGACTTTAGAATTATTAAAATAGTAACACACATAGTAACACAGTGAAGTAAATTCATTGCTTTTGAGCGGTTCACTTGCCGGCCACTTCGAACCAGATACCGTGCACCACAAACACAGGTGAAAAGAGGGACAACGGAGGATTTGGACTGAACTGAATGTCTGCTTTTGAATGCTGAGTGATGAGTGAACGGATTTCGGCTAGTACGTCCGGCTTAGCAGTTTGAGAGATTCCTTAACGGACTTTGCCAGACAAAGCGCTTAGAGGTGACTACCAAGCACGGACAATTCCGCCAGGTAACTTAGGACTAGACGGACCCCTGGATAGTCCGCCGCAGTGGCTTTGGATCGCCAAAGGTGCGCAGCCAGAGGCGAATGGAAAGTGATGGGACAGTTAACTCGACTACTGTGCTCAGAAGTTGAATTCTTGTTTGTGATTACCAGCACAACAATTTCAAACGACTTCAGTGTCTGATTAGCAGCAGCAACAGCAACTGCTGCTTGCTTCAGATTGCACATATAAGAAGCAACCAGATAAAATGGGTGTCGGGGTCTCAAGATTGATTCCGACATGCCTAAGGCTGTCGACGCCGGCTGACCAGCAGACGTCACGATCGACGCAGGACGAATGGCGTCGTCAGACCCAGCGGATGAGTCTACAGGGAGAGTACCATTGACAGAGTGGGGGAAGGGAGAAAAAGTATGTGCAAGAGAAAGAAGGGAGGCGGCAGCATCAGCCTGTTTTCGATTACCCGCCCTACTGTATGCAGCAAGCAATGCGACCTTCTGATTTTACCGCACGACAGTATTTTTAGTTATAGGAGCCAAGGCTGTATCCCGGCCGAGATACTGTCAGGGCGCCCAAACCTAGATAGGTGGACGATTACAGTCTTCAACTAAAGTCTTCGTCTAAAAAGCCTGACCGCAAGGCAGTGCCGTCTTGCGAAAAACGCCAGTGCATTACATTTTTTACGGAACAAGTCGCTGCACACGTTCCAACTGCCAATCTGGAAGACAAGGAGACTGTTGGTCAGACCTCTATAAATTGACCAACCTGGTAGAAAGGATCACAGTGTCGCACCGACACCTCCCAGTATAGCTCAATAGGTCACTGAGGGACACAAATGGTCACACTACGTTAATGTCCAGTCTCTTGGTGACGTCTTGCCTGTGCACTAAGATATCGTTAAGCATGGTTATGTTGTGGCTAAGTGCTTTGAAGCCAAGAAGCAATTGTTAGAAAAACACGCCCTTATAAAACGTAACTCGTGGACGTAATGGCAAACAGCATAAAGCATGCAGCAGGAGTGACACCATCCACTCAAGTGGGTGTCCTTTCGTCGCTTATGAAGGCTGTATATGCCTCCTACTGTACCATATACACTGGTGTCAGGCAAGAGCGCCCCCTGTCATCTTTTGCTCTCAACTATGTAATCGATGTGCTTCTCGAATCTTCTTTACCAGGTTCTAATAACTATGAGGTCGAAATACTCCCGATGCGTTGGCTCATGGATGTTGAGTACGCCGACAATATTGCTGTTCCTGGATCAGACCGTTTAGAAATGCGCGCCACTTTAAATAACCCAATCCCACTGCACACCTGGAAAGTCTAAAATGCTACTGCAAGACTCATGCTTGCAGCTGAACCGTTTCTGTGTGATAAATATGTCCAACTAACTGGGCAGTTGCATAAGTACCGGCGGGCTGATGAAAGACAAAATCATTTCCGCACTAGGAGGGCTAGAATAGCATTTGCAAACCTCCGACATCAGATTCACCGTCAACAGCAGAGTGTAGAATGATGTCCGGTCTGTCTCACTTTATGGATCAGAAACGTGGCCACTGCGTGCGGAAGACCTTCAGAGACTGCTTTTGACCATCGGTGAATCGAAATCATTGCGCGGGTCTGATAGGGACATCAGATCAGTAATATTCGGGTACGCCAGATAGTCTTCTGGATAGGTGACTCTCTCTCTCTCTACAGATCAGCTCGTCACACTCCACAGATTACGTCGATCAAGCCATGTGCTCCCTATGTCAGAGAACCGTTTGCCTCGTAAATCCCTATTCGCCCAGCCTTATGCCCGATGGAGACGACCCAGAGGCAATGAAACATGAAAGCCCCTACCAGTCAACCCAGTTCGAGTTGGTAACTGCCGTCTCCCTAGATAGGGATGCCGGGATGAGGCAAACTAATGGTAAGTGAGCGTGATGGAATGAATATATATCACACGGCCAATGGTGATCCTGCATCAAAGCTATCGCTTTCCATGCCTAGCTCTCACTCTCTACCATACCGGACAAACGGAACCATTTGAGATCAATGAACTGATTCGGTCACCGCCTCCAACGCGTGGCTTTCATTCCCTTATTCTACTTGTCCTCGGGGAAGAAAGCGGTAGCAGGTGGAAACACCGCACTTCGTACAGTTCGTAGCCGAGAAATCAAGACCAAACTGAAAGAGAATGAGGCCTATGAGGAGTGCTGAAAGTCAACAGATGATTCAATTCAAGTCCCTTATCTAAATGAAATTCATCATCTGAGTAAACTGGCCACCGGACGCGTGAACTAAAGGATTAGCTCACGTGTTTCGTATGTATACACCCACCTTTAGTCCTGATAAATACTACATTCTCACACTCAGATGCATAATTCCAAACCAGTAGGGCCCATATGATAATACAAGTGGGTACTCATGAAGGAAATACCGGGAATACAAAAAATGCACAAAACTAACGGAACCTGGTTCATTTACATATCCTTTTGGTATTTAGGAACTGTTGTTTTATCACCCGAATTTGGAATGTCCTATATTCATGTATGTTTCGGCTCCTGTGTTTGTGGACGAGGTGAAGGCATGCCATTAATTTAGTACACCGAGCAGACGTATTATAAACGGAGAACTTGGAACTCGAATTAAGACTACCTGATAAGGTAATCCTTCCATCGAGGGATTCCAGAATGTGTTCTCGGCAGGGGATATTTAGTTAAGGTGAGGTGATCAATGAATGCTTCCCTCATTACAGTAATGAAACTTCACTAGTATTCGACGGCTTTCATCGAAATAGGATATAATTTCATACTACGCCAAAAGTGAATGTCCCAGCTATTCCCGCACATGCATATACTTGCTTAACCGTGATTTCCACATAGTAGTGCGACATCATGAACCGGTGTGACGATCGTCAAACACACCATCCGGATCAATGGGAACTTCGCGTTTTTTTGCCTATCTAAACTAGAGTATGAGGACAACACCAACAATAAACTACGGCGATCGGGACCTCGACGTATATTGAGTTAACGCACATAATTTCATCCTATTCCTCAGTAGATTATTTCAATGAATGGTGCAGGGTGTGTGCCCACGGCTACACCAAGCCAAGTCAGAAATAGTGCGTTGACGTGGTGGGTTGGTGTACCAGCTGTGCATGGGATTAAGCTCTTTGAAGTGATTGCTAGGTAATAGCTCTGGGCCAATGACATGAGGCACACTCATTATAGTGCCTCACTAGGAATAAAATAGCTAATTGGGGAACCAGATCGTGTCTCCTTTTCGGTCCAGAAGGGTTTGTTTCCTCAAAAGGGTATAACAATGAAAAAACCTCTGTGTCTATAAACTTGTCTCCTCGATAGACGTGTGATGATACTGAGTGGGGAATATCGTATTCTCGAACGGTCATTTTGAGTTACCTAGATGGAACGGACATGAAGCGATAATCCCAAAATTGATATATGTAATGATCAGGACCATGAACATGGCACAAAATAGACACTGTGCACCCGGAATGGGATAGTAAACAGCCATCTTCACGAACCCTGCAACGAGTCGGTGTTGATGAACACATCAAAAGTCCCAGATAAAATACGTTAAGCAAACTAAAACCTTGCGACAGAGAAGTAATGCGAACTCGGGGAGAATTGACACGTTACAACGACCTAGTAGTGGTAATTGAAAAATGTGTGACAGAATAACAATGTCCAGCTATCTGAAGAAGAGTTAAACCTAGACAACAAGTAGACAACAACGCAGCTGAAAACAGGGGTGTCTTTACAGACACAGATCAAACGGCAGTGACAGAAAGTACCAGGAAAGGGTTAGAGCAGTCACTTAAACAAACTTTTTCCGAAGTCCAAACATTAGTCTCTTTCTTGGAACCTGAGACTGTTCCCATACAATAATGGCATATTAACAGTAGTACTGATATAGGTGAGGCCGGGAATCCTCTATTACATCCTCACATTCAGCCGCGAGCATCAGAAGAAAGCGAAATATTCTAAGATGAAAAACTTACACCAGTAGTCGACGCCCAATATACCAGTAAACACGCCCGGCCCGATCCGTGCCAATAGGTTCTCTTCGATGAACTCTACCCGATCGCTCCTCCTCCGTCAAGCATTCGGAAACCCCAGTAACCTAAAAAAGAGAGTAGTAGATTGGAAGTAGCCGTAGCCCAACCGAAACAACTGTGCAGATGTTTTCATCAGGCAGAGCAATTTGGAAGCTCGAACGAATGAGTATGATAGTGAGGACAGGTGGTTCCTGTTTCCATGTGCAGTCAGTCGTACGATCGAACTGTATGTAATAGTACACTTGCAGGCAAAGTCTCAATTTGTCAAGCCAAGTGATGAACCTACCAGACTGGTCGAGTTTTAAGACCGTTCCTGAGGAAAATGGACGAATTCAGTTAGTCCGAGTGAGCAAACTGGAAACACGTTGTCCCAGGCAATCTAACGACATGATAGTAAGGTCCAAACAAGGTGATTAGAATTGTGCCACACACGTCCAGTCTTTGAGAGGAAAACCAAACCGATTCCCACAGATACGGCAATGAGAAATTAAAAGGCATGAAATTTCCATGCGTTATGTCACCTGTAATGATAGCCACTTTGCATCCAGATTTACTGGTCCGCACGTGATATGCAACACCCTGCATACCGTCTACTGTCTCAAGAGGTTAGTGTCAAAAGCGATATTTCACTCTGGAGCAACTTATTCCGAGACAAACATCAGCAAGAATCAAAATACAAGTCAGGGAGATATGGAGTTTCAAAACATATAGGATGGATACCCACGTAGTGCGCCGACATAACGTGTAAACACGGGGTGGATTAAAATAAACGTGAAATATTGGGAAAAGGCCGCATCAAGTTACTACCGACTGGGGATTCAGCTGGGGACATTCATGACCGAAAAAGATACTCACTTGGTGTTTAACGCAGATAGGACAGAGCCAGCTACTCGAGGGAGCCGACTGTAACGGAGGATTGAGACACGTCAAATGGTATACAGCTGTGCACCCGTCACAACACAAGACGTCACCACTTCTGTAACACATAAGAATTCAAACGAAGTAGTTTACTTCTTTCGGGAAAAAAAGAGGAACACTGATTCAAAACTGATTTATGGAAAAGCACTATGATGTACGTTTGGCACATATATGGGTGAGAGCTACAAAACAGGCAAACCGGTGCACTGCCTAGTTGTCCAGTGAAAAAAACCGAATTCATCATCATCAGTTTAAAATTCTTCGTAGAGATCTTGCGTAACGGTATTCACAAAAGACCATAATCTTTTGAATCAGCCCTAACTAGTACAATACACTTCTTTCTCTTCATCGAGTGAGTGGAATCGGCAGATGAGAAGGGAAAACCTAAACTGATCTAACTTTACTTCAAACGTCAAAAATCGGCCATAAATTACGCCCACCTTACAGCAACACCCAGTCACATTCTAAAAGCACGCAACCTTGTGTGTACAGAAGCGTTTAGAGCTTTTTGTATGCCCTCAAACGCCTGCAAGTCTAAGAACACAAACATATTATATTAACAAACTTCCTAGGTATTCCCTGCCGAACAAGCGCGCTAAGCAGCACAGACCGGTCGAATGGGTCAAAAGTGCCCTGGAAATCCGGAGATACCGTGACAGAACGCCATACTTATAGGTATGGACAGGCCGAAATCCCACTTCCTGCGCTCGAGTCAATGCTTCACGGGCCACCCCATAAGGCAACGAAGGACAAGTGACGCCAACAGTCTCGTTACGAGTCGAGTCAAACTGAGTCCTGTGATTACCACATTCATTACTGGCTCCCTTTTTCCCAAACCGGCAGTAGTGTTTACTCTTCCCAGTCTCGCTTTCCAAAATAGATGCTGCATATGAAGCTTCTACTGAAGGGGGATATTGATATCGTACGAAAAAGGAGCTAGTCGATAGTCGTTTCTCGCGAAAGTGGGTCAATTCGAAGAAGAAAGCGTCTAAGTTCACTTGCCATTGCCGCCAACATGATTGTTGCAAACCTACTCGAAGTTAACGGGCGAACGACCGGGGACGGCAAATTCCTATTTGAAAAATCTAGGTTCTGTGACGGACATTAACCCTCTCGCGATCTCTTTCTCTGGTCAATGCCGATCGCCGAATTGAAAAACCAAAAGCAAGCGATTCATACGAGTAAAACAAGGATAAAGTAGTCTGCTTGCGTCACGATCGATTGGTCTGAGTGACTTGCGGTCATGTGAACAGACCATGAAGGTGCGTTCAAACGCTTTCTGAGTGCACAGACAGGTTGCGTCAGCGAGTCGCGGTTGCCTCAGCTGTGGCCAGACATTGATACTCTACGGATCTTGGTAGGTGCAGTATTCGGAAAGCGTTGTTAGAATCAACCAAGTGACTCATACAAGCCAAGTGAGCGACCACTGCGCTAGTAACAGACCTCCTCGGTCCCGTTGTCAGCCAGAATGTTATGCTCCTTTATTCTCTTGCACAACTGCAGTGTTGTGCGCCCTATTTGTTCTGCTGTACAACAGCAGTTGAAGGTGAAGTTGCATTACACTACTGTCATGAACGGGGGGAATGTTGAATTCGTTTATTTGAAAAAAGCTTACTTTTGATGCATTACCTGCATGCCATTCAAAACCCACCACCGGCTTTCATCGCTATGAGCTACGATGGTGGTGCTCTTTCGATAGACTGCACAGCATCTTCGGTGGGGAAATGAATCAGCCAAAAAGACTGGTAGAAAACGGTGGTGGTATATGGCAGTCTGCAGTTATTTGTTCTCTGATACCTCTCTCAGAACAGGTCGGAATTAGCTCCCCTCAGGTAATTCCTCAAGGACTGATAATTATACTGCATAGTACGGTCGACAACAGTTGACACCCACAGAAACTCAAACTGAGACCAGTTTGACAGTCTTTAGTAATCATTATTTTTGGTGGATTAGTGCAAATTTGTACTCTACTTATGGAACTCTACTTATGAAACAGATTTTTTACTCTGAAACATCTTTTCAACTTTCCCGAACTTTTGGGAAACATTCGTTGAATTTACTACTGACGATAAATCCCCGTCAGAGCAAATTTTGTGTTAATCTCCATCTCCAAGACACTAGGTGTGGAATTCATCAAAATCGAAAGCCAACTTGCTCGCACTGCGGAAGATCTAAACCAGGTCACGATTTGTCCCACATAGCCGTCTGGTTGAAATAGCAGTTTGAAATGTTTTTACCTCTTGTTCAGTTCAAACAATAAACTGATAACAACCAAATTGCAGAAGGAAATTATTTCATACACTCTCCGCCACTGGAAAATGTGCAAAGTGGAGTAGAACAGCTAGGTTAAGACGCACGTTGCATGGTTTATACACGTCTGAAACTACGTGATTAGTCGACAACACAAATGGGGGTCTTAGATTTTCCTGAGCGAGCAGCCCAGGATTAAAGCAAAGGCACGAAGATAAATTTCCTTTCAGGCGTAATGGGTTTGGTTTTCATCGTTGTAGCAGCCTTGTGTTTTGAGATGAACCTGTCCAGACAATCATTTTCACGAAGCAGGTTAGCTAACGAGTGGAGTTCGGCTGTAAGTTCACTCTCAGGGAAGATTCCTCTTGTCCTGTCAACAAGAAGGCGAACTAAAGTTCGATTGTATTCAGTGGAATAAACTTGTTGAACTTATTGCATTGTCCCATCCAAGACGGCTTCCGGTAAACCAAATGTTTCATTGGACCACCACTTGCGCTTAGCAGTTGTACTTCCAGGAAATGAAAAGAGCAGTTATTTTACTCTTTGGATGCTTCGTCTATCTATTTATCTTCTTCAGTCTTCCTTTCAAAGAGGATCTGGCCGCAGACTACCTGACGCGGCGTCTACATAACACACTTGGGAAAACCTTCCGGCCGCTTCACTCAAAGTGTGGTTCACGACTACTCAGGTGATATCCCTAAATCACATAGATAAGCTGCCGGTTCATGCCCAAAACATGATAGTCTACTCCTTCACCTGCTGTTGCTTTCTGAATGCTGCACCAAGATTCGTTCAGTATCAATGTCTAGCCGCAGCTGAGGCAACCGCGATTCGCCCACGCAACCTCAGTCTGCACACTCAGAAAGCGCTCGAACACACAGAGTCTTCCATGGTCCGCTCAAGTGACCGCTGGTCACTCAGGTCAATCGACCGTAACGTAAACAGTTTTCACGCTTTTATCCGCAAACTCTATTTTACCTTTGTTTACTTCTATGGGTCGCTCACTCGTAGTTTTGCAATTCGCCTATCTGCATTGACCAGAGAGAGAGGTCGCGAAAACGTTAATGTAAGTTAAATTATGTGCTACAATGACTCTTATGGATGAAGTGCGTACTCGCAAAAAGGTGAGGAGGACATCCACAGTTTACCTACACCTACACCTACAGTCTATAGACGGAGACAAGAGCGAGCAAAAGGTTAGGGTTATATACAAACTACAAACCTTCCGGTCAGCAGATTTGAGCTTTAACCGCTGAGCTATCTCGACCTTCCTCAACCTGGCAGTATCCCAATCTCCATGCTTACTTCGAGCTTTACAGCAGTTATGTATCAACAAGGTGCATTGTCGGACGACTATCTATTAGCTAGGCCAGAATTGAAAAGTCTTCTTGCCTTCCATTTACCCATTCACAGTTTTAGGCTACGTGGAATAATAATGCTTGAGGCAAAACGTAAAAAAACTGTAGATTCTTGGCCTATAACCTTAAAGTAGATAAAATGAAATTAGCACACAATGAGGCTCATGCCAGGGGAGGCAAACACTTATGAAATGATATCGGTTAAAGACGACGGTCTTGAAAGCTACTCGTTGGATTCTTCATAGAAAAACAACTCACTGATGACACACACGACAATGATCCTCGTGTGGTAGAAATCCATCCCGCAAAATGTCCCCACGAACTGGACCCGTGGCCACTATGAGATTAACCAGACCTCTGAGTACAGCTACGCGTTTTTCGACCGGAACAAATGGATAAGCGGGATCTAGTGGAATGAGACCAGCTGGGAATAGAGCGGCAGTAAGCACATTGTCTGCACCACCGCCACCGGTAGGACCACAGCCAGCAGCACCGGCGGCATACGCAGCAGCCATACTCATTGAACTGAGACTGGAAGCAGCAGCCAGAGCCGCAGATTCAGAGGACTTCACGCTTGCCAAATAGGCTGCCAGTAAATGTGGCCAGGTGAAACGGTCAAGCAGGTGGAACGTTATTGTGACGGAGTCTTTAGAGTCAACTGGATACATCAACGTTCCTGCAGCATCGTCTTCACGTGTCAGAGCTCTCAACAGTGCAATGTGAATCTCAGCGAGCAGAATAGAATTCTCATTCGCAACCAGAGCCGCCAAAAAGTCTTCAACCTTGAATGGCGAAAGACGAAGCAGTCGGTTGTAGCGGTTTAATATCTCGTATATTGAAAAAGCATCCATAATCAGGCGCTTCGGGCAAACTAAGTCGGACGCAGATGGCGGTAATGCCAAGTGAGGTGACTGATACAATAGTTGAATGGGGTCCACGTTCAACATTGCTATGGTGAAGGGATCGCTTGAAACGGGACACACAGGGAGCTGATCAGAGACAATTCTGGATGATGTATCAGGTCGGGTTGAAGACTGTTGTTCATCCTCCTCCATAATTGCATCCTCTTCCTCCGCATCCAGCGAGTGGGAAAATTCATCCAAGGGATATGAACGCTCAGATCGGTCCTCCACCCCATCATCTTCGTCCAACTCTTCATGTGGAGAAAGTGTTCGAAGGTTGGTCACTTCCTCATAATCCAATTTAGATCCGCTGTAGGAGGAAACGGTACCATCGCCATATTCACTGTCATCTCTACCGCTGTCTTCTTCAACTAGGCCGGCAAGAACTGCATAGTTGGGCTGCGATCCGCGACGTGCAGAATTCCCAGCAAGCCTTCTGGGCACCTTATGGTCTTGCTTCTTTGGACCAGGCTTCGACTTCTTCGCACGTGCAGCCTGGAAAAAGGATGCAGGAGAAGATCGCATCACAATCAACACATTCATTCATATACTTATAACTCTAGTACCGTAAAAAGAATTCAAACAAGAAGGACGCCACAGCAAAAAGATGGGTAGCAGAGAAGGTAGCAGTCGAACTGTCTGGTGCTTGGCCACAAAGGTAAGCACTTCACAATTTGTGAAAAGAGAAAAGGTTCGCAACTGAAGCAAGATTGATTGTGCTGTGTAACGAATTCCGGTGAGAAATAGCTTATTTATTCTTACGAATAACGCGCCTTCGGCACGAGACCAACCATCCACGATAACACAACTGGACCTCAAATGCGCACAACTGGTCCACGCATGCTCCTTCTATCCCGTTCCAGTTGTCCGAGACTCTCTAAAACTCCGGTAAATTGTGTTCCACTAAAAATTACACGCTAGTCTGCTTGTACCTGTTCCCACAATTTCGCACACCCCGTAAGCTGTTACTAATGATTTGCAGTCTGCTCCCAACACTAAGTAATCACGAGGAAAACTGGGCCGCGTTGCCAGAGGGTATGCGAGCTACCAGTGCACTATCTGACACGTGAACGCTAATAAAGCAAATCTACCGCGCCAGTTGAAAAATGACACGAACAGAAACAGATGTCTTTAGTTAGTTCGGTTTTCCAACCACCAACCACGCACAATTGTACGCTGGCTCGGGCTGCCAGTGTCCGATATGAAGAGACAAATTATGTATGGTATAAATATTTGAATGAAAAGAAACACAGCAAGTAATGGATTAAAGGTAATCACATTTATTCATTTATTCACAGGTAACCATACAGCTCGAGTAGCACACACTTAAACGTTAGGCTTAAGGGATGGATACAACACAGTCATCGACTGCGAGAATTCACCACGTCGGTAAGCACATCTAGCCGGTGATAGGTTGGTAGCTATAACCACCTCACAGATGACAAGAAACCAACTCAGCTAAGACCTGCTGTCACGTTTCCCATGTTCTCCTTCTTTTTCAGAGAAACGGACAGTGCTGAGGCAAACCACCGTCTTCATAGAGCAAACATGACCCAGCCAGCATAACCGGCTGAACCACATCACATCTTCAAAGTTGGATACACTTGACTGGTTGCTCAAAATCTGTTTTTGCAGTTCAGCATTGTTAACCAACATTCACGCAGTACATGTGCAATGCTTCGAAGACACTGACGTTCAGTGGAAAACAGTCGTCTTTCGTCGCATGGGGTTTACAAAGGACGCCGGATCGACGTCGCTGATGGCGCCTTATTTCGACGTGATGCTCAGATGTGTTTATCCTAATGCTGTCTAAATGTGTAGGCACCTTAGCCTTGACCCTTTCCTTTGAGGACACTAGGCTTATTCACACTATGTGTCCACACACACTATGTCCATACCCATCCCCCTTCTTTACACTCTTTACTGAACCCTTCTTCCCTCATGGTTGTGTAGCCGTTGACCAGCAGAATGTAGTACCTGTGTATTGCTGCCAACTGTGATTATAAGGAGGATGAGACAGTAAAAAGAGGCTTCAAAGAGTCCAGCGTTCACTGTTGGCAACGTCCCAGTCGGGTGATACACAAATCAATTGAAACTGGCAAATACCCTTCAGTTTGTAAAGGTAAGTGTTTGGAAAAGACAATGCAGCGAACGCTAGAAACGAATAATTCAAAACCAAACCCAAATGAAAAAACTGCATATTGAAACTTACAAATAGCGATCAAACATGCATCTAACTGGATCACATGCACGGCAGTCAAAGACGAGTACAGAAGACTCTACTGAGCAAACGAGTTTGTCAGTCAGACTGCCCATTATGTCTGCTCATGAAAGAGAGCAACGCAAGTAAGCTCCAGGGGAGGAGGAAGCAGCTTGCTGAGGTGAAAAAATTACCGCATAAAAATCATAACCACGCACCTGTTTCTTGCGCCGCGCTTCTTCCTCATCCTCCCGCTGTTTCTCTTCTTCCAAACGCCTGAAGTACTCGTCATCATCAAGCTCACCCTCCAGTCCAGCATCGGCCTCGTCGGAGTCATCTTCACCAAGCCAGGGCGCATAAGAGTCGACGACTTTCTTGCGAGAAGCATTCTTCGCCGGTTTAGAACGACAGATTTTTCTGGCAGCGGGTGTCACCGCTAGACAGGGTAAGTGAAAGACAAACCCATATCTGTTTGCATCTAGCACGAGAAGCAATAGCAACGAAACTCCACAGACAAAATAAAAGAACGCTCAGCCAACAGACTAGTGAAGTTGAATGCCGACACCAAAGCACCAAGAAGAAAAACAAATTCCAACAATTAAAAATGGTCTGGAAACCGAAAGCTCGTAAGGTGTAAGCTGAGTCTACAAGTATCAGAAGAACAAGTGACGCGCGGACTGCTTCAGAATATCATAGTATGGTGAATCTATGGATCCCATCCCCTCGCTCTTGATTACTACAGCCTCCTTCAGTGAATCTCCTAGGCAACAAATTCACCCAATCCACTTGGACTGGGGGCGATCTTTTCCTTTCATACAAAATAGCACCTCGATGAAACGCTGGGCTGTAGCTCTGGAATATCTAGCGAATGTCTTATTCTAGTATGTGTCACCACTTGAGGTGTTACCTGTGTGCGTTATTTCTGGCACGAATACCAGAACTTTGATGAATCAGATACCGAAGTACTCCCAAGGAGATAATACTCAACCCCTGGCAATTTTCGGGAACGCACGAAGTTTCCAACCCCAAAATTTCTCACCGTATACTCCTCGGAATTACCCTCAGAGGCGAATTACCAGGGACTGGTCGTCTGACTGCCAAATGCCCAGTTGCTGCAGCAGCGCCAAAGATGCCAAACAGCAACTGTTCCAGGTCTTTCTGACATCAAGAGTTTCTCACATTGTGGACAAAACATATTGGTGCTATATGGAGTGAAGAAAGTGTCCAAGGAAAGGGACACATGAATACTATCCTCAAAAGGGGCATGCAAACATTGTATGAACACCATCGCCGCATTAGCCGAGTAGCCTTGATATAGAATATTTCACCCTTTGAAGTTTGACTGAACAGAGAACATTAGTGCTGCAAAAAGATGTATGGCCCACATAATCACTCTCCGACAGGGGTACCTGCCTCCAGCAACCAACAGTCCTCATAGGTCATTGGTATTATATGAAGCCCTGTGAGCCAAATCTCGTTGACGCCAGGTCATTGTCGGGCTCTCGCCCGTGTTAACCACATCTAACGGTGTTGGGTAAGGCCGTCCCCTTCCTCTTTACACTCGAAATCGGTCACCTATATGAGTACTCACTCCAAGCCTCTAATACCTGTGGGGTCGAAGTGCTCCAAGGGCATTCGCTTATAGGTGTTAAGTACATGGACGACGTAGCTAGCCTTGGATCTAGCGTCGTCTGCGCCGTCGAGATGCAAAGAACACTGAATGGGACAAACAGTTCTACCTCACGGTCTGGTATGCGTCCCACACCTGGAAAGTGTAGAGTGCCGTTGCAAGAGTGGGTAGGATAATGCTTGCGGATGAGTAGAATGAGGTAGCAGACAGGTTTTACCTGGGCAGCTGCATCACTCCAGGTGGTCTAGCCAGAGATGACGCTTCCAACCGAATCTGAAAAGCCAATCATCATCATCATCGTAAAAAAATCATTCAGCTGTAACACCCTTTCGGTGCTAGCTGTCATGCCACCCAAAGGAAGCACGAGGGCTGGGATACTGCCAGGTTGCCCAAGCCTAGACAGAGGAAGTCGAAATGGAGAGGTTGGGTTCGAACCACGGACCTTCCGGTCAGTAAGTTCACGCTCTAACCACTGAGCCATCTTGCCCCAACAACAGCAACATCATTGTTGAGACTGATGCTTCACTGCCGTAAACTAAAAGTTTATTTACCTATAAATAAAGACCTGAAGTGGAAAGAAGATAAAAGAGTGGTTGGGGAAGGGGGCGTGGTGCTGGTCTACGGCAAATATTCTGAGGTGTCCATACCTTCAAGCGCCAAACCAGGTAATTCGGAAGGAAATTGACAGCACGGATGCCAGTGACATCGATTAGCCGCCATTTTTTGCAATGCCTCCAGCCAAGCGCGTGGGGGTCACGGAGATCCCATCTTGGAAAGCATGCTGCACCAAGGACGCCCAGATTCGTCGTATTCGTTTTCCAGCCATGCTTCCAAGAGATGACCCGTAGCTTAAAGCACAAACTTCCTGACCGGATGGTCCGTGGTTCGAATCCAGCCTCTGCATCTCGACTACTCCTGTTTAGGCTTGGGCAGCTTGGCAGTATCTCAGCCATCGTGCAACCTTCGGGCGACACGGCAGCTAGGCACTGAAAACGTGTTATACCTGAACGGCTTAATTACTAGTCTGCATCATTTTAAAGGAGGCACTCGTCTCGGAATACGGGGTTTCAGCATGTGTGGCACATGGTCGAGCCACCGCAGGTGATGGAATAAGGTACCTGCTGCACAATGAGGTACCCGTTTTTTAATTACCTCGGTAAGAAATCTTTGACGTCATCCAACACTAGTAAAGCTTTTGAGACATCGGTGGTCAAAAACCTGAAGACGCCTCACACCATCTATCTACGCACTTAGCGCACATTTGAAAAGCGCAGTGAAAAGCAGTAGCGGAAAAGCATGGTCGGAGTTCACTGGGTATTACAGAAGGATCGGCCCTCGCCACCGGTAAGTAATGTCAACTGGTCCATTTGGATTCGGGGCTGGTTCGTTCGTGGTTAAAACGCTGTTATGGAAATTGGCATTGCAAAGGAACAGTCTGTGGTCGGCACACATCTGAAGTAAACGATTTCCGTTGTCCGTGCGTCTCGTATCAAACCCGATACGACCATGCAATTGGGACTAAGCAGCGCTTAGTCTACTTACATGGGCGTTCATGTCATCGGCAACCACAATGGCGTCCCAGCTTTTAGTCCACTGGGAAAGTACACCTATGGCATCATAGATCATATGGAGGATTGAGAGCTGCAGTCCGTTGAGGCGTAAGCAGACACAAGTAACGGTGAGCGATTGACCCCGATTTCGCGATATTCTTTCACAGAAGTTGCCAAACGAACGGCACAGAGGCGATTGGCAAATGATATCCAGTCAGGTAGAAACGCTTCCCCTCAATGGCTCAACACAATACCCAGTCACGCATATCCAACTGCAGTGGTCCCCGCATCACCAGAATTACGCAGCCCGAAGTGAGAAGAGAGTTAGGGGTAGTCAGCTCAATCACAGTGCTTGCGTCCTGGATCCTTGTTTTCGACATGCAGCATATATCAATGCCGAGGGGATCCAGCGTACGAGCAACAGCCTCTTGTTGTCCTGCTTGCTTCAGTGTCACTAAAGGCAGCTAAGTAGACCGGCCTTCAGAAAAGAAAAGAACTAAAGGGGTTTAGGTTTGTTTGTGAAGTCTGGCGCACAGAAGCCGTAGTCGAACGCGGTGCATGGCGAACAAAGCGGATAGTACTGGTGCTAGACCTGTAGAGAGATTATTCACGTTATGGTGGGATAGGACAGAAGGGTAAATGGCTGCAGCTGCATGTTTTCGCTTACACGCCCACTGATGCAGATGTAAACCCGAGGGATTAAGATGGGCCAGTAAACACAGAGGGGTGTGATGAGAACTGTTAGCTGACCTACGTATGGTGACAAAACAATGACCAGGGGCATTGTCTTTTTCCACACCAAAAAGTTAGTGTTGACCATAAATTCCCCCAAGTAACACCGGGATACCTCTGCAGATAAATTACTGGTGGGTGGTGTGGTGGATCCCTGAACACAACACCAGTTGCTGAGTAAACCAAAACAAAATATTGAAAGAGCTTGGTTTGGTAATCACCTAGTGACATCCGTGTCCACTACATACAGGAATATAATTAAGATGACTAGCTGATTCATACAACCTGATCCCCACAGTTCGACATCACAAAAGAATGAGTTGCCACAACAGGTTGCATTCCACTCAGTTCAAAGCTGCACTTCCGCACATCCGGTATGGGAGCTTCGCAGCACCAACTGCATCGCCTAGTCAAGCAGAGTACTTCGATTGCCAAACGTCTCAAAGATAGAAAAGCTCCAGCAGAGAAGGGCATTCTCTACCCGCAACCATCTACACACACACACACACACACACACACACTACCTCAGGGAGTCTTTCCCCGCTGATATGGAAACGCTGATTTTGCTCCCAAATCCTAAGAAAAGTGACAAAACAACCCGGGAAACTTGTCGGAGAACCAGTCCATTTATTACTGTCATCAAGACGTTTGCTTCTACACTCCTGGAACGTTCTCGAAAGCATGAGATGCCCAAAAACGACACAATTACAGCAGCTCCGCTTGAACCTCTACGTCTAGTTCCGGAAATCTGGGTCAAATCCCAGCAGCAAACCATTACGTCTCATCGGCTATTACACTGCACTCAACTTCATGCAGTCATTACGGACTTCCGTTCGTGCTAATGGCGCATTACTCACACTCGTTGCCTTCATCAAGACTTGCTACTCGTCAAAAGCTAGAGTTTGCGTTTACAGCAGGAAGTCGTGGGTGTGAGCTTGACTCCCGCGTGAATCACTTGTGATCGGAGAGGCAATGGACAAAGATGGCCAGATGGCTGTGGTCAGAGCGCGAGTTTACTGACCGGAAGTTTTGCGGTTCGAACCCGGCCTGTGACTTTCGACTTCCCCTGTCTAGGCTTGGGCAACCTGACAATATTGCAGCCCCCGTGCTTCCTTCTGGTGGCATGGCAGTTAGGCACCGAAGATGTATTACAGCTGAATGCTTATCTTATTAATGAAGAGTTGGAGGAGGGCTGAGAACTTGGACTGGTACTACCAAGTCAGATTTGGAGCAGTTCGGTCTCAATCTGGTATGAAGCACTCGTTGCTGAAATCATAAATATGTTTCAAATCCGTATAAAACTGGCAACCGACCACCATTCGCGGGTAACAACAATACCGGAAATTCGTGAAGCCAGTTCATTCCTTCACAGGAGCCACTCGCAACAAGGTAGTGAAGCGTTCTGGATATACGGAAATAAGGAGCAACTATTCACTGGAAGCCACAGTTTAGGCGTATCTTGTAAAACAAAACCAGCCGATAGTGGCACGCCACAATACACTTCCACTTCAAAATTTACCGGTTCTTTCAAAGCCTTATTCCTGATGACTCACAATAAGGATAAGTCCCCCAGAGCTTCGATGAAGCTCTCGATTACAAGCATTAAACCATTCATTAATGTACTTATTCATTCATACATTCTTATACACATATGTTAGGTTTATGCATAAACCTAACATACTATAAAAAAGTACGGTACCTCCCAGATACATTTTTAACTCAACTGGTCATCCAGGCTCTCAAACTGGTGAAATTCACATGGTTTATATCCACTTACAATAATGAAGCGAAAAATTTATAATTTCCGTGACAAATCATGCACCTTAGTGACGACCGGCAGAGGACCTGCTTGACCAATGCATGTGACACCGGCCGTCCTATCATACTGAAAAATCATGTGAAGATTCTCTCGGCCGAATCGAAACAACAATTAAACTACCACAGTTAACGAGCCAGGACAACGGAAAAATAAAAATTCCAACCAACTTACCCGGATCCGTTTTCTTCCGAACAGATGGCTTGTTCTTCAGGAGTTTTTCATATCTGAGCATATCATCCTTATCCAGTAATTTTTGTTCCGCATTGCACTCGAGTCTATCCCAATTCCCTACTTCCGTTGGACTCAAGAAAACAATCTTTGTGCGCTTTTTGGAAGACGACGGTGGACCAGAACCAGGCGGCCCCGAGCCACCGCCCACGGAGCCTGATACAATGCTCATTATTCCGTCCTTACCATAGGCTGGGAGTCCGCTTCAAGGTCACCGATATTTCCGCTAAAGGTGCGCTTTCCCGCTCTTTTTGGGTTCAACTGCTCGTGGGCCGTTTCAAACAAAACCGATTTCATGACCATTACACTGATCCAGTAACTGAGGCCATTTTGCGTTAAATTACTGGAATGCTGCGACCTGATTTTTTAGGATAAGTAACCCGGCCTTTTGCGTTCTTTTTGGCGAGCGGCCAAAATCAGGATAAGAAGTACAGAAAATCGTGAGGCAGGTCAAGAGACGGCAAACCAGGTATCTGAGACAAGGCAGCAAAAAATGAATAGTCACCCAGATATCCACACCGTAGTTTACAGGTACAGCTCTCACGGCCCAACAACTGACTGGATAGATCGATTCCATTCTGGCTCTTTAATCCTCGACGAAGATGAATACTGCGTAACAGAAAGCAAATTAGGCAGTAGACAGCTCATTGTTAGAAAACCAACCAGCAGCCAGAATCAGTGTTAATTGCTTTAGAAATGTATGGATGTTGTGCGGAAGTATAAAGGTATTCTGTTGGTTGCCGTGGGCCGGTTGAAGGCATTCCAGGGATATCGCAGCATAAAAAATGTGCCTGCCTCCTGCCTACAGTCGCCCGCCGTTGTAATGCTGACATTTCCGACGGTGGCATATCCAAGTGCTTTGCGGTCTGATTCGAAAATGAACATGCAGTGTGCCTTGGCAGGCACTTCCGCACCCACTTCGGGTAGGTTCACTCAGAACCAAGAGTTTCGAGTTTGCCACGGAAATATGGGTAATTTGGTTTCATTTGACCCCGGGGGATCACTGCTGCCTCAGCAAGATCGCTTACGAGCAACACTCCTACAATGAAATGACCTTGTCTCCATACCCCTCAGCTCCGTGTGTTTCATTGTGCATGTGGAGAACTACCGTCATTGTGCTGCACTTGTCGCTCTGTTGAAACCAATAGCATCCGACCAATTATCTCCAAGGCAAATTGGGGGAACCACCGCATATTAAATACAAGATGCTTAAAACACAACTCAGCCCCTACATCTTAACTGGTAAAGCCCCCGACCTGAAGCTGCCACCTTGATGTGGTGGTCGAGGTTGAATGCTGCAACGATCCGGTGGGCTACACTGGCTGGAACTTAGTTCCAAAGGTGCAACAATGCCAGCGAGGTCAAAAGGGGAGCAGTTTGGCAAAGAGAAGCAAGACCCCGTACTATGAGTAACCGTGCTACGAGGCGGTCTGAAAGTAAAGTCGTACTGTCCTCTGCGATAGGAGTGTGAAGGCGGTGAAAGGTCCCCCTGGTGGCCAGCACGTCCATATTCATGGAAGCAGCGATGCTGCCTTCCCCCGAGGAAGGAAAGGTCGGAAAATTTCGGCCCTAAAATCCGCACACTCCGATCGCCCAATGGTTGACCATGACGACCGGTGCATTATTCAATACGGCCGAAAAACTTGTAAAACCAAAGAGTCCGGTGCTGCTCAAAAGGCACCTGCTATGCGCAGCTGCATGAAGAATGAGACAGTAATGTCTTATTCCCTGCGCCCTCAGCTTAGGTCAACGCCCTGCAGCCGAGCAGGTCAGACTGTTGAGTCAGAGGCTAGGAGCAGGGTCCCCAAAGAAAACCCTACTGTCCGCTGCCTCGTGGGTCAGAATTTTGAGTCAGAGTCTAGGGGCAGGGTCCCCGAACTTGTGGGGACTCCCACGGACTTGTGGATGACTTTTGAGTGAAGGCTCAAGGTGGGGTACCTCAATCAAATCCCCTTCCTGGGACTGGGCAACCGGGAATTATCATTTGCCCACGCAGTCCGGTGTCCACCGCTGTCCCTCCCCAACCCCTTCCCACCACACAAGCATACGTCACTGGGTCGCTTGACTGTCAGAGTTAGCTGACCGAAGGGCTTTACGCTCCTCGCTGCCTATTAACAGTAAACAAAACAACGCCCTTCTAAATCCACGAGATCCTTTCTATATAGGAGCTTTAAACGTCCATACTCTATGTCAAATTGGCAAACAGGCAATGCTTGCTGAAACCTTACACTCCCTTAAAATTGCTGTATGCCGTGGCTCCGAAACACGCATACAAGACCCAAGCTCGGTTATGCATCTCAGAACGCCAAGGATGAACTCAGCTCTTTCACATTTCTCCCTCCGTGTGTCAGGTGACCCAGAAGTGATGACCCGTGGAATATATGGCGTGGGAGTTGCACTTGTTAGTGATCTGGTTGGTGTTTAGGTGATTATCAGAAGGTAACAATCACTAACAAAAGTCTGCTTTACCAAATTGATAATGAATACAATAGTTAGGTGCACTTGATAAAAGAATAGATACAATGCAATAAGTAGAATGAGCCAAAAAGTGGCTTATCGTTTGAGAATAACTGTTGAGAGTACCTGAGTGAAGCTCCAGACGCGTGACGTGTCTTCTCTGCAGTATATCTGCTACACGTGTTCCGTAGTTGTCCGTGGAAACTTGTGGAACTTAGTTGACTTGGAGTGTTTGGCTGGCTCCTTGCTCTCTGCGCGCGCGTGCGTGCGCGCGGGCCTGAGTGTCGCGACTGTGCTTTGTCGACTGTGTTGTGTGTTCTGTTCCTATATATGTTGAGTGTAACGTAAAAAACAACAATGTGAAAACACATTGTGTCCTTAACTAGTTCACAGAACCCGTTGTTGATCAAAGTTCGGATTCATCTCACGGTGTCGTTCCGTGATGCTAGTTGTGACATGTGGAACAAAACAAGGCGCTAGGGAGACAGTGGACGTGCATGCGCTAATCAGCTTGGGCGACCGCTAGAAACTCATCCCCATAGCTGAACGCGCTTTGCTGGATTGAATCCCAGTGAACAGCCGTCTGCGCCGTCCGGTTATCCAGTTCAACCAAGTTCAATGCCTCACAGTCTAGAAAGCGGTGCCTGCTTGTGGTGTAGGCTTATGCCCCAGCGGACTGCACTTATGAGTCTGAGAAGTATACTTTCTATCGAAGGCTATCCGGGCTCATTCGTCAAGCAAAGAGCACTGACATTGTGATCCTTACAGGCGATATGAATCTCAAGTAGGTCGTATGAGCTCCTTGGAATCAAATTCAGGCGGTCGATTCAGAGTCGATGCTCGCCGCACAGACAACGGAGATCGACTCCTTCAGTTGTGTGTTGACCATGAACTGTTTCTGGCAAGGACGAACTTTCAACATAAACGTTTACACCAGGTAACCTGGCGGCCACCAACTGCAAATCAACCGTGGACCCAGTTGGACCACGTGGCTATCAGCCACCGGTGGAGAGCCGCAATTCAAGACTGCCGTTTCTTCTGGGGCACACCACTTGATTCCGATCACGCCATGATGCGTGCATGCCTGACGGTTCGCTTCCCTTCAGACCCTCGCAAATTACCAAGAAGTATGCAGATCCACTATCTTCGAAGAACGACCGTAGCTCAACAGAGCCGATCTGAGCTAGCCCAAAAACTCTCCACAGTGGACCAATACTGTGGTGGCAGTGAGCATGTGGATGAAGCCTGGCAAAATGTGAAGGGAGCCTTGTTTGCGGCGTTCAGTGCTATCTGTCCGACCTCTCCCATTCGACCAAAAGACCACTGGATGTCGGCGAGGTCGCTATCCATGATTGATGTCAGGAAATTTATACCAGCAGGCAACGAGTACGACGGCGCACGCAAATCCCTCAAACGCCAAATGGTGAAGAGTCTGAGGAAAGACCGAGGGCTATGGTGGACATCGAAAGCTCGGGAGGTGGAGAAGGCTTTTGCTACGGGAAAAAGCCATGCCCTTTATCAACTGATACGATCGACTGGCCCTAGGAAAGTAACGGTCAGCGAAACGATAAGTGAAAAGGATGGCTTATTAATTCACTCGCAAAAACGTCGACTGGAAAGATTGGCGGAACGCTTCAAAGAACGGTTCAGCTGGCCTCCTGCAACAAAACCTTTGGAGATAATGCATACGGGCGAATGGATCGTAAGCCTTGATCGCCCGTCGGAAGTGGAAATAAAGTACGAAATATCCGTGCTAAAACGTGAGAGGGCACCAGGACCGGACGGTCTCCATCCAGCCCTCTTCAAAGAAGGTGGAGAATCCCTGGTGACAAGTCTGACAAAGCTTATTGTTGCTATATAGAACGAAGAGAAGGTGCCTGCAGAATGATGCATGTCGACAGTTATCCCTATCTCCAAAAAAGTTACGCGAACGCTTTGTGAAAACCACCGTGGCATTAGCCTGGTAGCTGTGGCATCGAAAGTCCTCTCTGGTCTTATCCTTTGAAGGTTGACTGAACACAGGGAGAGACAGATCAGTGAAAACGAAGCTGGGTTCCGCCCTTCAAGAGGATGCATCGATCATATATTCACCCTCCAAATTCTGGAACAGTGACACTGCTTCTAGCAACCAACAGTGGTTTTGTTTCTTGATCTGAATGCTGCTTTTGACTCTGTGGACCATCAGACACTATGGCAGTGTCCGTGGATCAAAGGTGTCCCCCATAAATTCCTGAGCCTCATTAAGGTGGTGTACGCCAACTCCCGCGGCCGTGCAAAGGTCTACGGGAAGCTCTCTTCTGAGTTTACCACATCAAGTGGTGTCAGACAGGTCTCTTACCTATCCGACGGGATGTACACAACAAATTAAAGGCAAACCATTATCTCCGTTATTGATCATTTGTGGAGTCATTTAATGGAGCGTGCCCGGCCCCATTCTATTCCCAATGAAAATCATCGACATCTCCAACGCATTATCCCATGGTTATCCCTCCCTCTTTGCAAGCCATACAAAAGCTACTCACAAATTTCCTCCCTCCGCCAAATCGTCTTTCGCCAAATCCGACAAGACATAAGCTCTGACTCGGTGGTCAAATGCCTCTAGCCTAAGCTTCTCTTCTTCCAAGTCGCATATAAATTCCTGCCGCTGCCTCCTCCCAGCTGATGTGTTCACAATCAATCAGAACGTTGTTAATTATTCCACAGAGATTAAGAACTTTGGTCTCAGATACTCTTATACGTTCAGCTTCCCCACCAAATCCAATTCCAGGTCGCCCAAGCACATAGGCTCAGCTTTTCGACATTGCGCTCCTTTCACCTTCAACGCACAATGGTCGCAAGCATTAAGCTGTGCGCGTGACGAATCATGAAATTCTGTCACGCCTTCTTTTTCCTTTATACCCAAAGTTGCAGGCAACCGCTTGAAGGCCTCTGACGCTCATTCACGAGAAGCCGTTCCCGCAGTCCGAACTTCTCTCCTACCGCTCCCAGTGCAAAACGTTTAGCCTTGAACCACTATGGTTGAGACGGCTTGAGCTAAATCTAACTCCACTACACCTTCTGCTGCACAGAAATGCCTTTATAGCAGAAGCTAGGCTAAACGTTAATTCACGTCCTCGCTATAGATTCCGTAGCTCCAGCAAGTCCATTTTGTGCCCTTCAGCTTGTACTAATTTACGCCACTACTTCTTTTGGTTTACTACGCTCGCAGTTGGAACAGTCTTCCTGAGCAGGTGCAAAATTACGCGCACAATCACACTTTCTGCAATCCGCGGACAAGTGTCTCACTTGTGAATCTGCTGTCGTCCTAATTAATACCCAACTACCCCCCGATCTCTTCTATGCATCGGGGCCAGTGCACATTTGAGTTTAGCGACGATACAGCTGGTGAGCAAGTAAAAGATCCCCATCATATATCCTGATATCTCCTTGACTTGCTTCAAGCCACAGTAGTCTGGTAAATGTTTGTTTCATCTGAATATGTTACCTTACCTGCTTGGTTTTCCCCCAGACAACTTATACCTCGTTCTAGTCCAGTCTCCACCCAGGTTTACTCCGTCAGCTCTGTCTAGTGACTGATGCCCTGTTTAGCCTAGCTCTAACACAAACCAAACCGATTCAGCGTTTTTCCAATGTTAAAGTGCATCATATGTCAATATATAGTCCGTCTGATGATGTGCTCCACAGCCAACTGAACACCCCCACATACAATATCGCGGTACGCCTCTGCATGACATGTTAGCTCACACCAATGCTTAGTCGCCGCTTAGCCGGAGTACACTTGCTCTGAATATCACCATTCCATCCCCATTTTCCCACTGGCAGCTGCTATTTCACTTACTCCTTTCGCGACCTACCATTACCAGCGTCTGTTTGCTGTCTGCTTGTCCGAATTGACTGAACCGTTTTACTGGCCCGGCTTTCTTCCAGACCGGAAAAAAATCTGGTAGCTGGAGTACTTTATCAATGCACAAGCCGCATTTATGACCGCTTTGTGGTTTTACACCTCGCAGATCTGGTAGCATTCACAAAGGATAAAACTTTGTATGGTGTTTGGGTACACCCTGCAAGGAGCATTGCCCTGTTACGATGCGCCATGGTGCGTTCGTATACCCGCCACCCCTCCAGTGGCACGGGTTCATCGCCCATCGCCATTGGTTTTGTGTCTGGCCTTTAATTCGGGAAATCCATAAGAGAGCACTGTTGTTTTTTCGTTAAATGCGCTGGTGGTGCATAAGTTCCGTTTGTTTCATCTATCTGGTAACGCCATATACTACAGGTGGTGAAAAACTGACCTCTTGTCTGTCGAAATTTCTTTAGCAATACATACATGGAATAGCCTGAAGATGTTCTGGGATGTCCACAAAGTACATCGACGTGCAAAGCTGTAGCTGCCTTTGTCATAATTGTGGTTGCACAGCACAAAGCTAACCTCTTCAACCAAACAAAATATACACATCTTTCTGCTGATCCCGGAAGTGGACACATACAAAAGTAAATAAATGACACATTTGCAACGAGATTGCTAAACTTCCACTACCGGCATACAAGGCTTCGCCTTAAGGCTTTTGCCATACACCAATTTTATTGAAGCTGATAGCAGCACTGCAAGGAATGATGACTTTTACTCTTACATTCACTTTCCCTCCTAGATTATGGTATTGTCCAACTCACGTAATGACTTCCGAAAAATCAAGCCCATCATCTCGGATGTTCTAAACCCGCCAGTCCTT
>SJOL01008576.1:238971-250278 GCA_004794785.1 Opisthorchis felineus
AAAATTCAGATGCTCCAGCGTGGGTTGATGGAGTAGTTGTGAAATGCCCGCGGGGTTCAAACCCCGGCACGACCAAGGATGTGCACTTCTGATGAGCTCTAATAAAAGCGAAACTCGAGCCCAATGCTTCCCCCTTTGGTGTGGACTCACCAGAATGATTTCGCCCGGACGACTGTTCAAACGAGAGTGATGTGAGCGTGAATTCTACAAATCCCGCAACCACCTACAACTAATTATAATAAACGATAATGGTTCAGCTGTGACAACTCCATAGCCGTTAATATCTAACTACCTTGCAATCCGAAGGAAGCACGTTTTCTTTCGAGTTTCGGGGTGTGTTAATTATGGGAGGGACTGAGGAAGAATGGGAGTTGCAACTGACTGCTTTGGCCAGACTTTAAGGTGGTCGACCCGGTTGGCGCTGTCGGTGGCTGTGACTTGGCTTTCGTTTGGGGTGGATTCAGCTTCGACTCTGTTGATAATGAGTGAGTCGTTAATTACTACGCTCAGCAATCGAGTCGGTGCTTATTGTAGGATAGGGATGCATCCACCAATATAGGTTTTCTCTACTACTCGCAGACACTCATGATTAAAGCATTGGACGAATGATTGTTGTGTTTGTTTGAAAAAAACAATGGGGACACATGCAGTCAGCGTGAGTGCTCGTGAGTTCTTCGGCATAAACTGAGAAATACCCCGAAGGACAACACTTCTCAGGACAGTTGCTTCGGCGACCGTCGTATCCATTCAAGTCAGTAGAGATGGTCATCAGCATGTACGACCGGATGGGGAATTGAGTTTCAGAAGGGAAGGTGGGTCGCAGAAATTGGTTTGAAGAACTAGGAAAGTGGGGCAGAGGTCACAGCATGATTCGATGTATGGGGGGTGTAAAACGCAATCAAGGGCTGGGACAGTATGGCAATGGTTGTAAGAAAGCTAGGTTGTAAGGTGGACACGTTGGACGGTAGAGTTGGTGTTGGTGGGGAACGTGACCTCACAGCCCGCAAGATGTATTGGGAAGGGAATGTGAGCGATTCACTAATGTCGACGCTGAAGTCGCCGGGAACGCCATATTTCGCACTTGGACAGAACTGAATTGTCGGTTAACAGTTGACGCTTTCCAAATAGAAAATAGGGGAAGTAATTCGGAGAACGATGAACAAATTAAATATATTGGTTGTCATGGAAGTCGAACTTAAATTTGACTATTATTTGAAAGTCGGGTCCTGCACAAGAAACTGGGAAGCAGGTAAGAAAGAACGTATATAAGTGCACACTCTACCTGTAAAACGGAAACCATGAAACTGTACTTAGTTGGAACTTTACAGGCGAATGAGTTCAGAGATTCAGGTACTTGGGTCCTGGTGAGAGAAACCAAGAGATGAAGTGGAAGCTAGCAATTGGTGGTCCCAGTGTGTGTTGAAGTTGAATTCGTGGGTGTTGGGTGCCCCACAAATCCTTGAAATCGCGTGAGCTAGTGGAATAATGTACCATTGTATCTTCTTTCATGATTGTGTTTTTAGTGAGAGACCGGCATCCAGTTATCAGAGGCTTGGAGTGGCGAATCCAATAGCACTCCTAGACTCTGGTCAGTGGTACCTCATAGGATGACTGTATGAGACGTCCTCCAGCTTGCGGATTTTCCGCTAATTCTGGGGAATTAGCTTGCACTCGAATAGAAACAGGCTATCGTGTCACTTCATTTCCAGTGTTTGGAATTCACCCCTCCAGTCATCGAATTTTCCGTTCGCGGTTGTTGTTTAATGCAGTATCATATGCATTGTATGGGTGTATGACCGTCACTTGGAACCACGTCAACACTTCAATCATCGCAGTCCATTGCCGTAAAGAAATCATAAGGTGGTTGCTGTTTTCCGGAGTGTGTTGCTCGAAGCGCGGAATCGTTGGTAATTGAATTGGCCTCTACACTGTTTGATGAACAGAGGCCACTCTGTCGGTGGGCGCTAAAACTGTCTGGCCTAGGTCTTTGTCCGAGAGACAGATGGAATCTAAAGGCTATTTGTCTTATCTACTGAAAGAAGACCGGTGTTAGCATAGCGAAATTTCCCATCCCAGACTTTACTATTTCCGATTCTGTTGTTAGTCTACCACGAGTTTACCCCGGCGTTATGATCCCAGATTATTGACCCTTCAATATAAGTCACGTCTACCTAGACACACTGTCGACACTGGACGTTTATGGGTTTTTATATAGCCGGATGACCGAGACGGAATCTTTTGCGCCCTGGTGGTACCACCGCTGCCTTGGTGCTGTGCACTATGCACACCACTTTAAAATCGATTGGCACACTCATCCTCTATATAAGTAGCTTTATGCTAGCGTTTGCAGGCAAATGGTTTGTACTGCCTTCACCGAAGCATACTGTACATGAACTAATGGTGATATCCTACTTAAATTCGAGTTTACTTAAGACATTCGGCGGTCGATCCCCAGTAAGACAAGTGCAGAGTGATACGACTGAGACTTTGTTCAGTGGTCAGTTGGTCAGCCCGATATTTCGTTAATTAACCTAAGCGAGGCAACAGTTTGTGGACTCGGTTCCCAGCGTGGCGTATTTCAGAGTACCGTTCCACCTGTTAGATGTGCTCTAATCGTTCGCGAATGACTTATTAGCTGTGTAGGTTGGGCGGGTATTTAATTCCCCTCTTCTCGTCCCTTTCTAGTCGAACCATTTTTATGATTTCAGCTCCAGTTCTGCCACTCCACCACCGACCCACAACTTAAGAAAAACCTTATCTGCCTCGATTTTACAAGAATGTGAGCGACTCCAGCCTTCCGAGGCCCAGAAACGTCCACATGGCACCGGGTCACCATCGGAAGCACCGCAACCAGCACGAAAATCCCTCAAAGGTAGTACAACCGAGGTGAAAGAGGATAACCGAACGAGTTCGACCACTTCAACACAACCGGCTCCCACTCCGAGATCCGGGCGTGTAACCACACTAGACAACGAATTGGAAGATCTTTTGGCAGCGCAAACCGCACGGGAAAAAGAGAACAAACGTGTACGGGAAGAAATTCTCGAACTTCTAAATACTCCTACTGCAAAAGTGAGCTATTCCGTTGATCACTGTATGGGTTTTTCTCGCTGAACACTAATCTGTTTTCGTTTTACCATAACTTGCTGTGAAGGGTAGAGTACTGTTCGAACGTTTCTAAGATGTGCATTTGAAAAGGCTACAATAATTTTCAGCGCTTGTCTATCTTATTTGACTGTAAGAAAATTTAGGCGCTTTGGGATGTTTGTGGTGGGCCAAAATTAACTACTACGCTTGNAACGTTTGCATTTCCAGTATTAACCAGTACCTTCGTTAATTTGTTACTTGTGTTTTACACAAAAGTAACGTGTGACGGGCGCCACGGTTGACATGAGCTTTCGAAAATCCCACACAAACTGTCTTCCATCTCTATTCGGACAGAGGTTTGTCACGTACACGTTTACTGGTTAACGACAGTGAGAAGGCTAATTAAGAAATTGTCAAAAATTGTCCAGCAGGTTTAATGCGTCTGTGGCGCTACCTGACTGGGTCAGACGGGTCAATCGGTCGACACAATCAGGACAGTTACTGAGTCGTCGTTCGAGGCGTTGGGCAAACCAATCACAGCACTCAAGCATGAACATGTTTCTCTGTTCAGACTTAAAAATTCAGATGCTCCAGCGTGGGTTGATGGAGTAGTTGTGAAATGCCCGCGGGGTTCAAACCCCGGCACGACCAAGGATGTGCACTTCTGATGAGCTCTAATAAAAGCGAAACTCGAGCCCAATGCTTCCCCCTTTGGTGTGGACTCACCAGAATGATTTCGCCCGGACGACTGTTCAAACGAGAGTGATGTGAGCGTGAATTCTACAAATCCCACAACCACCTACAACTAATAACAATAAACGATAGTGGTTCAGCTGTGACAACTCCATAGCCGTGAATATCTAACTACCTTGCAACCCGAAGGTAGCACGTTTTCTTTCGAGTTTCGGTGTGTGTTAATTATGGGAGGGACTGAGGAAGAACGGGAGTTGCAACTGACCAGACTTGGCCAGACTTTAAGGTGGTCGACCCGGTTGGCGCTGTCGGTGGCTGTGACTTGGCTTTCGTTTGGGGTGGATTCAGCTTTGACTCTGTTGATAATGAGTAAGTCGTTAATTACTACGCTCAGCAATCGAGTCGGTGCTTATTGTAGGATAGGGATGCATCCACCAATATCGGTTTTCTCTACTACTCGCAGACACTCATGATTAATGCATTGGACGAATGATTGTTGTGTTTGTTTGAAAAAAAAACAATGGGGACACATGCAGTCAGCGTGAGTGCTCGTGAGTTCTTCGGCATAAACTGAGAAATACCCCGAAGGACAACACTTCTCAGGACAGTTGCTTCGGCGACCGTCGTATCCATTCAAGTCAGTAGAGATGGTCATCAGCATGTACGACCGGATGGGGAATTGAGTTTCAGAAGGGAAGGTGGGTCGCAGAAATTGGTTTGAAGAACTAGGAAAGTGGGGCAGAGGTCACAGCATGATTCGATGTATGGGGGGTGTAAAACGCAATCAAGGGCTGGGACAGTATGGCAATGGTTGTAAGAAAGCTAGGTTGTAAGGTGGACACGTTGGACGGTAGAGTTGGTGTTGGTGGGGAACGTGACCTCACAGCCCGCAAGATGTATTGGGAAGAGAATGTGAGCGATTCACTAATGTTGACGCTGAAGTCGCCGGGAACGCCATATTTCGCACTTGGACAGAACTGAATTGTCGGTTAACAGTTGACGCTTTCCAAATAGAAAATAGGGGAAGTAATTCGGAGAACGATGAACAAATTAAATATATTGGTTGTCATGGAAGTCGAACTTAAATTTGACTATTATTTGAAAGTCGGGTCCTGCACAAGAAACTGGGAAGCAGGTAAGAAAGAACGTATATAAGTGCACACTCTACCTGTAAAACGGAAACCATGAAACTGTACTTAGTTGGAACTTTACAGGCGAATGAGTTCAGAGATTCAGGTACTTGGGTCCTGGTGAGAGAAACCAAGAGATGAAGTGGAAGCTAGCAATTGGTGGTCCCAGTGTGTGTTGAAGTTGAATTCGTGGGTGTTGGGTGCCCCACAAATCCTTGAAATCGCGTGAGCTAGTGGAATAATGTACCATTGTATCTTCTTTCATGATTGTGTTTTTAGTGAGAGACCGGCATCCAGTTATCAGAGGCTTGGAGTGGCGAATCCAATAGCACTCCTAGACTCTGGTCAGTGGTACCTCCTAGGATGACTGTATGAGACGTCCTCCAGCTTGCGGATTTTCCGCTAATTCTGGGGAATTAGCTTGCACTCGAATAGAAACAGGCTATCGTGTCACTTCATTTCCAGTGTTTGGAATTCACCCCTCCTGTCATCGAATTTTCCGTTCGCGGTTGTTGTTTAATGCAGTATCATATGCATTGTATGGGTGTATGACCGTCACTTGGAACCACGTCAACACTTCAATCATCGCAGTCCATTGCCGTAAAGAAATCATAAGGTGGTTGCTGTTTTCCGGAGTGTGTTGCTCGAAGCGCGGAATCGTTGGTAATTGAGTTGGCCTCTACACTGTTTGATGAACAGAGGCCACTCTGTCGGTGGGCGCTAAAACTGTCTGGCCTAGGTCTTTGTCCGAGAGACAGATGGAATCTAAAGGCTATTTGTCTTATCTACTGAAAGAAGACCGGTGTTAGCATAGCGAAATTTCCCATCCCAGACTTTACTATTTCCGATTCTGTTGTTAGTCTACCACGAGTTTACCCCGGCGTTATGATCCCAGATTATTGACCCTTCAATATAAGTCACGTCTACCTAGACACACTGTCGACACTGGACGTTTATGGGTTTTTATATAGCCGGATGACCGAGACGGAATCTTTTGCGCCCTGGTGGTACCACCGCTGCCTTGGTGCTGTGCACTATGCACACCACTTTAAAATCGATTGGCACACTCATCCTCTATATAAGTAGCTTTATGCTAGCGTTTGCAGGCAAATGGTTTGTACTGCCTTCACCGAAGCATACTGTACATGAACTAATGGTGATATCCTACTTAAATTCGAGTTTACTTAAGACATTCGGCGGTCGATCCCCAGTAAGACAAGTGCAGAGTGATACGACTGAGACTTTGTTCAGTGGTCAGTTGGTCAGCCCGATATTTCGTTAATTAACCTAAGCGAGGCAACAGTTTGTGGACTCGGTTCCCAGCGTGGCGTATTTCAGAGTACCGTTCCACCTGTTAGATGTACTCTAATCGTTCGCGAATGACTTATTAGCTGTGTAGGTTGGGCGGGTATTTAATTCCCCTCTTCTCGTCCCTTTCTAGTCGAACCATTTTTATGATTTCAGCTCCAGTTCTGCCACTCCACCACCGACCCACAACTTAAGAAAAACCTTATCTGCCTCGATTTTACAAGAATGTGAGCGACTCCAGCCTTCCGAGGCCCAGAAACGTCCACATGGCACCGGGTCACCATCGGAAGCACCGCAACCAGCACGAAAATCCCTCAAAGGTAGTACAACCGAGGTGAAAGAGGATAACCGAACGAGTTCGACCACTTCAACACAACCGGCTCCCACTCCGAGATCCGGGCGTGTAACCACACTAGACAACGAATTGGAAGATCTTTTGGCAGCGCAAACCGCACGGGAAAAAGAGAACAAACGTGTACGGGAAGAAATTCTCGAACTTCTAAATACTCCTACTGCAAAAGTGAGCTATTCCGTTGATCACTGTATGGTTTTTCTCGTTGAACACTAATCTGTTTTCGTTTTACCATAACTTGCTGTGAAGGGTAGAGTACTGTTCGAACGTTTCTAAGATGTGCATTTGAAAAGGCTACAATTATTTTCAGCGCTTGTCTATCTTATTTGACTGTAAGAAAATTTAGGCGCTTTGGGATGTTTGTGGTGGGCCAAAATTAACTACTACGCTTGTTTCCACTGTATGGCGTTTCGTACTGGGGTATTTATGGTAGTGAAGCACCGGCTGAGATTCAGCTGAGTCTCCTGTGAAAACCAAATTGATATGCAAATGAGAGACTAGTTGTCAAAATCTGTCCATTTCGGGTTCGAGTAGAACATAAGGTTGGCGGAAATTCGAGGACTGTACCCAACTGGTGAGCGGAAAGGAGAAGTTTTCTTGTTTGGATATTTACTTTGGTGAATCATTTCCACACAAAAAAAAGTTTCCTAGCGAATCCTCCAACATCAAGGTTTTTTTTCGGGAAGGGTTACTCTATGTGACTGGAGTAATATCCAAAGTGAACCGAATACGGTTTTACAAACTGCTTCGTCATACAGCTATATTGTGATAGCACTGTAACTTTGTATGCCTAAAATTCACAACAATCCAACCCGCTTGTATAGTTTATGAGGAAACTCTGAGCTGGACGTTAACTGACTGTCACCCAAAACAGTTACTTCTTGTTGTCTTGAACATTGTTGCTCCTTTTTTGCGGGGAACATGAGAATTCTGACTTATCACGTGTTTTCTCGCTAATTTCTGGTTTCCTGACCTCCTGTTGTTGACTTGCCATTCCGTTTCTGCTTTCAGGAGCGCTATCTCAGTGAACGTTTCCGGTCCCAGGGTGGTAAGTGCTACTTATCTTTTGCGGGCCCTCAACTATCCGTCCAACTCTTTTGCCGAATTTTTTTCACTGTCTTTTTACTTTTTTATCCTGTCAAGGGGTTGGCCTGCCCCAGAAGCAACACTAGCTTCTTTACAATCGTTCATGGTCCACTTGTCCGGTAGCAAATTGCCTTTGGTTTTTGTTGTCTAAGCAAAGGTAAACTCACAACAAAAGAACCGTATAATCGAAAGAGAGTACATACACTATGGATATGTTGTATTGTGTTGTGCGTGGCCGTCTACTGGTTACGCCTGAACTGAGCCCGCCAGACTACGCGATAAGGAGAAGACAGAGAACTCGGGACACGGCTGTATTGTCAGGACAAAACATACAGAGCTTCTGCGTAAATATATAGGATGACTAAAGGGACAAATATGGTCGTTCACTTGTTCGTTCCGTACAGCCAATGGCGACGTTCCTGCCGTGAACAAACTCACATCCACTCCGCTGGTCACATGTTGCTAAACCATGTTTGGTGAGCTCCGCCAACGCACCTACTATCCGGAACGTGTGGGACCGATGGTGACCTTGGGGACACGTCGTTCTCTGCACACGTTCTGTACAGACCACTGCGAATTAGCCTGTTTTTGACCTCGATCAGCTGCTTCCAAGGTCACCATGGTCTTCTTCTTCCCTCCTGTAAATCGTTATCCCCGTCGCCATTATCGCCACTACAATAGTCGTCAACGATAGCCTCATTAGATTTGGCACTTTTAGATCTTGGCTCAGGCAATCTGATAGTATAACTCAGTGAGCTTCTTACAGGAAGTATGCTACATTTGAATAGATTTTTGCAGCGAAGCAACTGTTTGTAAGTTATTTTCACAGTTTCACCTTTGCAGGTAGTCAAGTGCAACAGTTCTGTGCCCAAGGAACACGTATCGAGTGCAACAAGTATAAAACACGAACTGGTGATCAGGAGCCCTGCACGAAGCTGCATTTTCGCAAAATTATACATCAACACACTGATGGTATGTTGTTCTCATTTTCTTCCGGTTGTGTGGTTTTCACTTGGATTTCAATATTTTCCGCCATTGATATCTGTTCATCGCTATTTATGTTCCAAACTCACGGTGATTTTTATATCAAGAGCTATACTATTTGGCTCATGGGACTGGTTACATACTCCACCCGGAATCCACTTTGCTGTATCTCAATAGCCCTTTTTTGAAGTGGCATTATTTCATAGAAATTACCTACCCCAGTTTCGGCTTTCATCCCTGTCTGCTTACAACCACGACGAAGTTTTTCGGGCGCTAGCTCTCCAGTATGGTGAACTGTAAATACGAGTTTTCTAGTTTGGTTTTAGTTTCCTAGAAAAGTGAAGGCTTTGGACAATGAGAGTGACGCTTGTTACCTATATACTATCGGATCATACCACCTAAGTTGTGTTCAGTTTTTTATTGCACGCTACACGCGTAGCACTATCCAGTCTTCATTCTTGCCCCATTCTCAGGCTCACTGCCTTAAGTTCGGTTTTTCTTGGTTCGAATTTGCGCTAAATTGGAGGCGGGGACTTGTTGCTCTAGGCAACTCAGCTGCAGCGGAAACTGCTTTTGGCGAGTGTATGGAATACGGTGTACAGAACGGATTATAGGATGCTTGGAAACTGAGAGGAACGCGAAAGTCATTGTCGAATATATGAATCATGTTCCTCAAACCGGAGACGTTTGAGGTACAGGGCGAAATGACGATATTAAGTAGTTACGTGAAGTGGTGTCTTGTTCTCAAAATTCATACTATGTGTAACCTATTCTACTGCCGCTCATCTCCGTGGACAGGGCTCCCGCAGAACCTCCTTTCAGCGGTCCAAATTCGTCGCAAAATTTTCACTGCCGCTTATAGTATAAGCGAAGTTCCGAACTGATATTTACGTACACCGAACAAATCTCAATGGGTGTACCAGTCGATCGGCATAACTCCAGTGGCTGCTCGAACGCCCTTCGAGCCACCGGGCAAACCAATCAAATCGCTCAATGTCTGGACACGTGCATCTGTTCAGACAACTGAGTGAGTCAGCAGTGGTGCTGATCCCCAAAAGTGCACTCATATCGAGTCTGCAACTGCAAAGGTGCCAGTTGTAACAAGGTTTCTGATGTCACTTATACTTCGCTTCCTTGCATCGGTACGTGAAATCCTGATGCTTGAGCAACAAGCGTGATTTCGACCGCGTAGAGGTTGCATAGACCAAGTGTTGGAGTAGCACAGTACTACTTACACTCCTGGGTTTCCTTGGTACTAATAGTGTGCTCCGTCCTGTCAATCAGTGTTCACCGTGCACGTTTAACAGGGGGTACCTCCAGAGGTTCAGGAACGTAATCCGGCCTGTATATTCTAGGTGTGGTACCACACAGAGTGGTATGCGACAACGATGTGCACTTCCTCGCTCCCGTTCAACTGCGTTATCGAATACCTACTGTAGCGTTCTCTAGATAACTTTCAGAATGGTTACGAGTGAAAACCTTTTTGGTTTGGAGTACTCGGGCGACATCGTTCTACCGTTCAAGTCGGATATGACACTCAAACTCCACGCTACCATTCCTCGGCATACGCTTTGCGCCTACGAAGTGCAAATGAAGTCCTTATTAAGTGAAGCGTCTGTTGTTTTGTCATAACCCTGTTGTTTTTATCAATCCTGATGTATCCGCTGCCCAGTGTCACAAGTGCAAATGGCCCTACCGATCTCCTTTCCAATTTCGGTTCTGCGTGTAATCGAATAACAGCGAGAGCCAGCTGTGTTGAATTCGTCATACAGCTCCGAATTCTATGAAACCGATCGGTAGCACCGATTCGGATTGTGGTCTGTTATCGTTCGTACAGTTTTACTAACTGAGTTGATCTGGAGTCATGTCAGTAACGGATATCCTTCATTCTCTTAAGGCCGCCAATTATGAAAGTTGTAATCCTTCTGATGGATACAGGAAAGTGAGGGGATCTCAGAGGAACAGCAATGACCGTAGTTCCCAGGAAGAACTGTTACCAGTCAGAGGATTCATGCGTCGGCTGAACAGAAGTTAAAATTTTCGAACTGCACGTTACCCCATACTACTGCCAAGTAGCCTGATTTCCCATGTTTTTCAACACACTCCTGTTCTTGTTTCTCTGTTCTATTCGATGCGAACTTCGATTGTTGCTTTTGTCTTGCATTCATCGCTGCAGGTTCTGCATATGTCTGTTCACCATTGTTTATATTGTTGCCGTTGTGGCTGTGTGCTCCTTGTAGAGGGAAGTTGTTGCTGCCAGGACTTGAACGTGAACAGTCACCACGAATTTCAGGTCATTGGGCCATGGGCCACGTGAACAAGGCCACTCCTCTCAATACGTACCCCAGGTCCTTCTTCTAAGGACGTATCTGATCACCTGTCACGGCCCGAGGCAATGCGAGTCGGTTTGAAGTTTGATTAGCGTTCGTTTGATGCTCAGTCTTCACAACCTGTAGTTGGATTGCAACACTGCATCAGTGGGTTACAAGCATGGTGTAAGGAGCAAACGGTATCTTCCAGTGACGCGTAATACCAGAACCTCCGGGAAGGCAAAACAAAGTCGGAGCTGGGTTTCTATACGGTACTATTAACATAAGACATCAATTCGCAAAATGTACAAACCTCGACAACAAATGATCCACTTGGACTACAAAAGTACGAACCAAA
>SJOL01008576.1:256218-280343 GCA_004794785.1 Opisthorchis felineus
TATAATGGACAATGTTGAAAGCTTAGGTTGCTCGGTTTTGGTTTGGATCGTTCCCTGAGCTCGGCAGCTTTCTTTCCAGAAAAATGTGCATAAACCACTGTTCAACGCATCTCCACGTGCGTTGAACATTCTCTACACGACAAGACAATGATGTTGCCACTTCGATTACTGACTAAACATTTGACACAAAGTTGCCAAGTTCAACGAGTGATTCGGTCAACAGCGTTCGCAATTCTTCGATCGTTCTGTGGCCGTGGTACGGGGCATTAAAAATGGGTTGCTCTTTCTCAGTTCATGACAGGTTGAGCGCTCAACCTGTCAAGCACAGTGACTCACTTCTTTGGAGAGAACACACGTAAGACTAATCAAAATGCCTCTTATGTGGGCGAACACAACTAAACGCAGCAAAAGAACTACAGTTCTTTACTCGATAGTGAGATAGATCCCAGTCAGATCGAACTTTATTGTGATTTGATCTTTTTCCCAAGTAGACGATATTATCAACAGGGCGGCTTAGTTGCTAGCAAAACTCACTGTCAATTGGTGGTGGACGAGCATGTCCTGTCCGTTGCTGATTGGACCTGATCACAAGTTCCCGAACTGTTTTCATGTCTACCCATTCAGTTTTGTTCTATTCAGGACTCTGTCTAAGCCATTCGGCTCGACAAAATGAACAGTGGATTTCTTCGAGAGTAGCATATCATATTACTCCTAGAAAAGCCGTACCAGCAACTAGCGACGACGAAGACGCACAAACCTATCAAGCGCAGTTCCAACCAAGTCTAAAGAATGACAGAGGACGCTGCTTGATTTTCAATGCCAAGGAGAAAGCTTTCGCTGCAAGTAGCACTCGCACCCTGCTTTGGCTACTTCAATCAACTGGCCAAAGTAAGACGGGTGTCAGAGAAACAATCTGCAAAAAAGATGGAATGGTAACTCATTCGCAGAATGGTCGTTTTGAGCAGTGAGCTGAACGCTTTAGAAAATAAGTTAGCTGGGGCCTTTCAACACAACCTCTGAAAAAACACAACAAGCCAGAATGGAAAATCGATACCAGCCCGCCATCATCAACAAAAATACACCTCGAAATATCGATCTTCCAACGCGACGAGGCACCCGCCCCGCATAGTCTGCACTTTTGGAAAGTAGCGAGGTCCTGGTGGGCAACCCAACAGCCCTACTATGTAAGGCTTGGAGCGGAAACAGAATGCCAATGTAATCGACCGTAATGCCAGTGTTCAATGTGCCTGCAAGAACATCATGCGAGGGTCATCGTGGCATCAGCCTGAGCTACTCAGGCTGCATAGGTTACGCTGTTTAGGACTTGCACTTCGTATATGAGAGGATCGTCTTCCTGGTAGAGCACTTATTCCCTAGTCCTGTGCTGAGTGAAAGTGACTGAGAGGCGAACAGCCAATGATCTGACACCAGAGTATGAAAACGCTAACCAGTAAACTCAGTCGGATTGACAACGGTTGCCTCCGTCGTTAACGACACTGCAGGACTTCGTTCCATCACACAATGACTGGCGCTCTCCTATCAAAGTATCGTCTTCAATACGTAGCTGCCCAGTTTCCCATGCCTTCAAATAGTTAGGCCGATCCAGTGTGAACTAACTGATTATGCTATGCCTGTAATACTTGACTATATCTATCACTCTATCCCATTTTCCGGTAACCGAAACTGTAGCAAGTGAAACCGATGCATCGTTGGTAGTGATTTATGGGTGATAAATTGAACCGAACAGACAGAATTGTCCATGTTTGAAGAAACAGGATGATCATAGTAGCGAACGTTGAAGTCCGGTCGACCATCTTCTCCCGTGAGCATTATATGCGGGAATTCAGTTGACACCATAAGGAATCATTTTTTGTCGTCTTCATGTTTATCCCCAAAAGGAGGGTCATTATATTTAAACAGGGATGGTCTGCGACCCGGTCTTTCCGGTTGTTGTTCCAGAGCGGTAAAGATAGACTTTAAGTTACTTTCGCTAGCGTACGTCTGTACGTCTTAACGCAAAAGGCTTTCTCCACTACCTTTTCCCTATGGGTCCTTGGTCCCTTAGTCCCAGTTTTGGATGAAATTCTGTGGTATACCACAGTGCATCATGTCTGTCCGTTATTCAGTTCTCTTTATCAATTTAGGTATTTGACTGTGCGCCATATGAATCAGCGATTGCCAGAAAAATTTGTGATTGGGAGCTCAAAGGTCGTTTCGTAGGGAGTCGCTCAGCCATTTGGTGGACAGAACGGTTGCCAGTTTTATCCCGGACGACCTTACCAATCGATCGTAACTAGTTAAATACGACTGAGTAGATCTCAGTCAGCATGGTCTCGGCTTGCCGTCGAGCCATTAAAACCGTAACGTAATGGATACAGCTGTTCACAGATAGGAACATTTGTCAAAGTTTTTGCCGAATGGTTAGTTTGTAACCGTAAGGTAGTCCGTCCGTCCCTTAGAGGAAGCACTCGGGGATTCCATAGTGTCTTGGCGTAGAGGATGACTAATACTAACTGAGTGTCTTCTGCACCGGGGTAATGAAATTTAATTCATATCCCGATGTTTACTTCAGCAGCTTTCGCGGGGCTGGAACAGGAATCTCATTTCGTTTGAATTGAGCGCCCGGGATATTCAGTACACTTTCACGCATTAACGCGACATGCTGGATAGCCATCTGCCCTCGTCCTCCAGGTTACCGAGAACCACTAGTTCCTTCACCCCGTTAGAAATGAATAAAAATCATCAAACCTGATAAGCTATCCCAGAAACAATGATGTTTATGACGGAATCGATAAGTATTGAGTTACATTTCACTGCTTTTCCAGTATCTTTCAACCGTATTATCGTCACTGGGGGCCTCAACCGTAAACATACCCCAAATGGCGATGCTCTGTACGTCTCGGTCAAGTCCAGGTGACAATCAAAGACTAATGTGACTAATGTGATGGACTAGACGTGTTCATGACAAACTCCGAGTGGATAATCAACCAGCAGTTCTCAGTCAATAGCACAGGACATCTCCATCGTGGTCTCCCCTCCTGGGGCTTAAGACAACCAGTAGAACAGTCAGAAAGTGCTCTTTGTCTTCTGGGGAAGAGTTGTTTCCTCGAGGAGAGGATTCTCAACAAAGAAAAATCATACCGTAAAAAGTACCTCTTCGATGTGAACTTTCCTTCCTGGGGATGTGCTGTACAGTGAGTCAACCGGATTATACATAAACGATTCTGTAAAATTGTGTGGAGATCGGTGTTCACAGAGACTACTCGCGCCATGTGATTTGGGATAACCCGAAGTGTATATATTACTACTCTTCTGGTGGTTCATTTTAGTCTGCCGTGGTTAAAGCTCATGGATGTCTACAGGCCACCAGATCGTCTTCTGCATTTGCTTGGGAATTCGTTTGTCCAGTTGTCCACACCTGATTCGGCGATCCTGGGCTATCCGTCCCCTTCTTTGTACACCTTACACAATCATTCCATCGAGTCTACAACGACTGAATGGTGTTCAGACACGACTCATCGCAAGCTGCGGTTGGTGGTACTCATCATGCGCGTGGTTTCTTTGTGAATGACTCTGAATGTCTTTTTACTTATCCGGGTTTTGATCAACCAGTATCAACAAAATTTAACCAGTACAAGCAGGAAAGAATGCTGCCAAGGCGAAAGTTTTAAATAAAACAGCCTTAGTCTGAATCCACTCCAAACTTCCCGCTCATCGAGTTTCCCACAAGTCGCATGAAGTCTATGCATGGAAATGGTACCTTGTGTGAACAATTTTCTCTCTGAATGATTGAACATTAACATATGGACATTGGGGCTGATAGGAATGACTCAATAGTCGTATCGCTTTCAGCTCTCTGTTACTTGTAGTCAGTGAAGAGTTCATCCGTGCCATTTGCAAAATTTCATGCTTTAGTTTTATATGAGAGTTATTTTGGCTAATCAGCCGCGCTCACAAAACGTTTGCATCACCGTTCATAATGGCAAGTGCCCTGTTGCTCAATTTCTTGGTTCATATTGAAGTCACTGCGTGCCCAAAACAGTCTAGCTACCCAAGATGCAAAGACGGTAGAAGCAATGCGTTTCCGGTAACCTTGAATTGTGAGGAAGAGAGGAGGCCCTGTACGATTTAGATATAAATTCTCGGACCGGATGGATAAACCGCATTCATCTCAGTAAAGATCACGATGGCAGCAAGCACTGAACCAACCAGTCTGTACAATAATTGGAAATTTTTTCTAGAGCGCGAATCTGAGTTTAACGCAGCTGTACACAAGTCGTTAACACCCAGTATGTACATGATAAAGGGCAGAGTGTTTCCACCGATACTTGAGCCGATATCTATCCAGATATTAGATCTCTTCGTTGAAAAAAAATGCTGCAATTTTTCGAGCCACACTTTTAAATTAGGGTCATTATCACATCAAAACGGCTCAGTACCTGCAAAGTGTAAAGTGCTACTGCCAGACTGGGTGGGCTTGAACCCTAACCTCATGCCTGCGGATGAGCCGGATCACTATGGACTTTCTCGTCTTGCTGCCTGACTGCACTTTTCCACAGCGAGTAAGTGCAGTCGGTTGTACAATGTCATCACAGACGCATACTTTAGGTTGCGATCTCGCGCGGTCCCTTGGACGGAAAAGTATGCGAAGCGTCCTTGAAAGGAAGAAAAGTGAATATAACGTAGCGGATGGTTCTTTCGAGCAGCCTCCCGGTGTGAACCTCCAATTCATATTTTTAAGGCCACAACGTAGCAAATTAAGCATGAAATTTCAGCGAACGTACACCAGCGTAGATTAGGGTGATCGATGAAAACATACAGTAGATTTTACGTTCACATCCCTCTCTTTTGAACCGTACTTCTCCTGTACTGGCGCAGTTATTCTGCTCGAGTGCACACGAAAGAGTGAGCAAGAGAAGATTTGTATTGGTAGGTCAAAAAAGTACAAATTGACTGATGTGACAGGGTCGAATCAGGCTGTTAGGTTAACACTTTGAGTACCGGAACATTTGCCACCCTATTCACACCAAAGTGATTTTTAATTGCAAGCTACATTGTTACTGCAAGGGAATAAACATTCATCTGCCGGTTTTACCAATCACTTCTGCTTGGCGGCAGCCGGGTTAGGATTAAAGTACCACGGAATAATGGCGGTTTCTAATTATTTTTTAGATGTCTCAGCAAATATAAATGAATAATTCGAAAATGCTGGTATTCGGTGGTATATTTCTGAATGTGATGAAAAGGAGACATAGTTCTTTTTACTGTTTCACTAGTGGAAACAATGTAAAACAGGTGCTATGTTTTCCATAGGTGAATTCATAGTGAGCGCATACAATGCGAGTAAACGCGACGGCACCATATGAAACGTACCGGTTTCGGGAGGTATCTACTCTTGGGAAGCTTTGTTCAGACTTGAGTTTCTCACTGCTACTGTCCAAGTTGGGCAACATAAGAAATATACATTCTTGGTTTTATTGTTAATGTTCATCAGAAAACGAAATTCAGATCTGTTTTGGATGATTAGAGGCTGACATTGAGCTTCCGACGACAATAGCAAATGAACTTTCAGGTCATAGTTAGGTGGACAAACATTTCTACAGTTCACTATACTGTCCTCAAAAACAACTTTGATATAGACGAACAGATATGTTTTGGGCGGATTCCCCTCTGGTAAAAACAGGCGTACATGCTGTATTTTTTAGGACTAACTACTTTCGATGCATTGTTCCGCCGAAGCTCCTCTGGCAAAATCCCAGTGGAAATTTGCTGATTGTGTCGAAAAATTGCTAGAACATAAGACGTACTCATGAGTAGTTGAAAAGCATAGACGTGGATCATCCTATACCCCTAAGGCGGACAATGTGCTAGGTGTACGGCTCTCTAGTTCGGAGTGGATTCTAATCGCATGCCAGGATGACACCAAGTTTCTCCAAGTTGCAACTCAATCAGGTTGCTTAAAATGAAAACATTCGGATCACTGTCAGCTTCTATGGTGCGGTGGCATATCAACCTGCTTCGCTCGACTTGTCACCGTTTTAGTGGAACCGTTTTTCCAACCACTATCGCCCCCATCGCTCTGAGTAATGAGCTGGGCACACAGTCCGACACTTTTAGCGTCTCTTTAACCATACTACTATGGTAAAGGTCTGCTATTACGTCGAATGTGTACAACAAGGCGAAAATGACGTAGTTGGAAATTTCAAACAGCACCACTCGGGGACGAATGGGTTCGATGATGCTGTGACAACCAAACCACTGGGCCGACGGGGTTCATATTTGAGAGGCAAAACCTGAGTATCATGGGGGAAGCCGTAGTTGACCCGATCGCCACCTCATCTCCAAGAGGAGATATTAATATATGATAAATACTAACACCTTTTTGGTGCCTAGCTGCCATGCCACCCGAAGGAAGCACGAGGGCTGAGATACTGCCAAGTTGCCAGAGTCTAGACATGAGCAGCCGATATGCCGAAGTTCGACTCGAACGACGGACCTTGCGCTCAGTAGGTTCGCGCCTCATCCCACTAACCTGTCTCGAGTTGAACAGGAGATATTGCAATGTTACATTTAAACACATTTAAAAATGCTTGCCTGAGGACCCTAGGTCTAGTAATGTATGAATCAGAAATTGGTTGAAATATCGTTCAGAATGCAATCAACGTCAATCTGGACCCTTTCTGGTTTCCCTGTTTGATCGCGGAAAGTTCAGTTAGGCAGATTTATGGTCTCATTGCACTTGCTTCTAATTTTTCATTTTACAGTACGTTCACTACACCATTGACTATTCAGAACTTCCATCAGCCACCACCGGTGATCCGCATGGTTCCACTGCAGCCTGCGGTGCCGTGACTGCCGCCAGTGGCCAACTCAGAGGCCAGACGACTTCGACCACCCCAATGCTTGATGATGACAACTCTGCTATGTCAAAAAACCAACCACCTACATTACTATATCCTCCTCAGGTGGGTTCCGTACACCTTTTATGATAGGCGTATTTTCTGGGTGATGTTTACACTGTAATACTAATATAATAATGATTCAGCCGTAGCACCCTTTCGGTGCCTAGCTGCCATACCACCCGAAGGAAGCACTAGGCCCTAGATGCGGCCAGGTTTCCCAAGCCTTGGCAGGAGCAGTGGAGATGGGGAGGTTGGGTTCGAGCCACAGACCTTCCGCTCAGTAAGTTCGCGCCTCAACCACCGAGGCATCTCGCGCTGCTTACACAGTATTAAGCTGCTTGTTATATGTTTGGAGAGGTGGGGTGATTAATCAATAAAGATGCACACCGTCAGTCTGCGTTCACATATAATACAACATGCGGCCCACCGTTCCTGTGATTTCTAGATGAGTTTTGCCAACTCAACAGTCCCCTCAACAAGGGACATCCACGAGTTAGCTAAATTATCCCTAGGGGAAAGTTTACGTGGACCAGGTTGGGATTTTACACAGCGTAAGTTTAAGTCGCAAAGTCGGAAAGAACAAATATTAAAATCCAGGATCTCATCGTTGGTACTCGGTAAGTATCGAGCCTACTTCTGGACTACACAGAGGATCCTCAAGCTTGAACTCGTCCTTCCCAATACGACCACCTTTGCCTCTCGATTCGGATTTGAGTAACCCTGTTGTGGTGTATTTAAGCATCAGTCACTGGCCCCAGTGAACGAATTATTGTGTGCCAGTGAGAACGGAATCATCGTCGGCAGCAATACACAGCAGTAGAGATTAACGATTACCATGAATAGAGAAGGTCCCAGTTAGGATGGGAAATAAAGGACAAGTGTGGGGGCTGGGTTCAAAGAGCTGTTATGTTCTAAAGGGAAACAATCAAGAACACGTTGCTAATACCTTTGAATGGCATTAAAACCAACGCATCTTACCAGCGTGTCGGTGTAAAATGTCATTGATGGGATTGACCTGGCACCCCTCGAGAACTTTAGCCAACGAGAGGAAAACATCACACTGGAAAGATGTTCGCCACAGAGATAGGTTACACGCTAACCACGCCAAAGAGATTCACATAGGTCCCAGCCAGGAAGGCTCAAACATCCCACTGATGGTGGTTGACTCTGTTTGGTCGTAACTGCTTTCATTTCGCGTTGGCACGACACAGCCTTTCTCGTGCGAGATTTTCCCCGGCGCAGGTTTCGAATAGATACTGACACTTTTATTGATAGGTATGCATATTATATGTCTCAACCACCCTAACCCCGTAGGTCCAGTTTACCGCTCTGCAGATTCTCCTTCGTCACCAAGTACCGCCCTACGCGAACACACTGCAGTCAGCTTACCCCGATGTGCTGCGAAGGCACCGGTCATAAGACGTTAGAGGGAGAAACATGTCTGCGTAGATTGTGGATCCATTCCTTTTCTACTAAAGGAAGTATAATTAGAGCGGCAGTTTCATAACATCTGGACTGTCACTTTGGAACATATAAAAGCTGTTTTTGGGGTGGTATCTATTTTTCTAGTAATTTTCGAGGGGTTTTGTAAGGTATTGCTGGTTTCTCTCTCACTAGTCGATATCGACTTTAGATCGCCTGCGTGTGAATGAAGATTTTGACGAGGGTTTTAAAAAACCGGGATCAAAGCAAGTAAAATGCTGCAGCTGACATTAACTGACCTTATTCAGATTACAGAGAAATTCCGGCAGTTTAATTTGCGCAAAAATGTGAATTAAGCTACATTTAGCGAAATACACTCATTCGCATACCAATTTGGTTTTTTACGGAAAACCTAAATGAGTCTATCGTTTATAATGTTCTTCTTCAATTCAATGTGCTCCACCAGGCCGCTTTATGTTTCGGTTGGTACGACACTGCAGTATCGCATTACATTGTGCGGACGTAACACACTAGTCATAGAGTTGCTTAAAAATCATCGACAGCTCACGACCTATTTTACTCTTCTTGGGGCTCATCATCTATATTAGAAGGCCGCTGAAACTTAAGTCACTTCTGGGAGTTTGTTGTGCAGTTTGTTGTGCAATTTTTCTAGGATTTGTCATGTGTCCTATGCATTACAAGAGAATCCACCCACCTCCAGTAGAGACGCCCCCTTCACCTGTATCCACTATCCCAGGCAAACGTCGCCTCCGGCTATCCGGTTCTCTTCACTCTTTTCACAGTTGTTTGTGCACTATTCCCTCCCGTTCTCATGTTTCAAAGTGGATCAATTGTGATATTCGGCAACTGAACATGTCCATCCTGGGCAAATTTGCTGTGATCATGGCCGATCCACCATGGGACATCCATATGGAACTGCCGTATGGAACAATGTCGGATGATGAAATGAGACGCTTAGACATCCCCTGCTTACAAGACGATGGATACATTTTTCTCTGGGTCACTGGAAGGTGAGTAGCATGTGACAGTCATGTTTTTTTGGCACATTTCTCAAAACCAAAGTTTGTTTCCGTTCAGTTTCTCAATTTGCACAGTTGGTCGTGACAAGACGAAACGTTCAACTCCTCTGATTTATCGGTATTCTTTCAAACTGGCATTATGTGTCAATGTGCGTGTCCAGTTTTATGGGGTTTCGCGTCCATTTTGACAATAAGGGTCATTTTTGCTTCTGAGTAGTCCGTGTGCTCCAGTATCAACTTGTGTCACCCTGGTTACTGAAACACCTGTAAGTTCTAATCAAATCCAGATGTAGATTGGAAAATTCCTATCAAGACCAACTCAGAACCAAGGCTGCCTGGCGTACTTTCCTTTTCTGAAAAAAAAACGGACCACCAGTTCATCAAAAACGACCGTAATTTTTGTGCACTCGACTGGTGGTGGTTCCCTTCACACCTGCCATCTCACGCGTTCCCTTATTTCGGCTCGGTGATTATGGCAAGTTGTTTCCCTCTTTGCAGACCAGCCCCATACAACGACCACACTGTGTTTCCGAGTTTTGTAGAGCTTAGGAAGCAAACCAACTGTAGTGAAGTCGGACGCCCTATCGGTTTCGCCTGAATTGGGCCTGTCAGACTACGCGATAAGGGGAAGGCCGGAGACCAAGGACACGGCTGTACTGTCAGTCAAACATACAGAGCTAGTGCGTAAATATACACACAGGGTGGCTGAATGGCCAAACACGGTCACTCACTTTGCTCGCTCTCGTGCAGCCAATGGCGACGCTCCTGCCATGACCATTTTCACACCCGCTGGGCTGGTCGCCTGTTGCTAAGCCGTGTTCGGTACGCTCTGCCCACGCACCTGCTATCCGGGACATGTGGTGACCTTGGGGACACGTCATTCTGTGCCCATGTACTTTTCGTGTCTGGACGCATCCTTACACCAACGGTGCCGTTCCTAACTAGTACAGCTCAGCACTTTCCTCTAATGAAATGAAGTTTCTCCGGAGCGAACGCATTACTGTTCTAAATAACGAAGTCTTTCAGATTCTCAACATACGTCATTTTATATGGACTTCATCTGAGTGATCAATCACTTCTGATGCCTTACTTTCTCTTACCTTCGGTCACATCTCTTTAGAGCCATGGAACTGGGCCGAGAATGTCTTCGTCTCTGGGGCTATCAACGTGTGGACGAAATTATTTGGGTCAAAACCAACCAACTACAGCGTTTGATCCGCACTGGTCGAACAGGACACTGGTTGAATCACGGCAAAGAGCACTGCCTGGTCGGTGTCAAGGGCAATCCGCAGGTGAGATCCCTGTTTGATCAAATTGTATCGTCTATTCTCCACTAGATGTTTACTATTTCGCCTGTCTAACCATAATCTCACTTGATCACCTGTGGAGTTGCCTGCTTAAGCCCCGATGTCGACTCACTGTTACTGTGCGACGTACTTTCGTCGCTCTCGCACAGAAATGTGCACGTCACAGGTTGTCCGTTTCGACACCCTTTCCGCGCATACTAGACTGCCCAAGCACAGGAGGATCACTGAAGTGTTTGAGGGCTTGAGAACCGTTTACTTCGCCATTTGTATCTCGTAGGTGAGGTTTACACTGTTCTGCGCTCGTGGTGCAAGTGACTGATTATCGAGCTCGCAGGTCGATCTGGTCACGACGTTCGTCAGTTCGGGAAACATAGCAACATGTTAACGCTCAAGTTTCCTGTGGATTGATTTCACGACTGAGTGATTTGGCATTTTGAAGATATTTAGCCTGACTCCCAAACTAAGGTCATTCAAAGTGTTCTCAGTCGCGATCGTACCTTGACCGGATTTTCCTTAGCACAAGCATACTCCAGTTTTACAGATGTGACAACTGTACCCTCCTCTTGCCAACCCCGAGCACCTTCGTGATCATCTTTTGCTTCTCTGGAGGGCTCCTCAAGAACGTAATTCCGAGGGATCCATCGATATCGGTAACTCACAGAGGGTCCGTGTTCTTGCGCCGGCCGTTTTCAGTTGCTATCTACGTCAATATTAGAGCGAGTTTCGTGTAGGAGAATACCGGCATGCTGTTCAGATTCCAGTTTCCCGGAGACCTGTTCAAAATCGTACGTCTGGCACAGACCCTGGCTCACTAGACTAAGGCACGCATCCTCGGACATACGCATGCCGAAATGCAATGCCTAGTTTAAAAACTTGCAACTGTTGCTGCAGTTCGGCCCGTGCCTTTACATAAAGAAGGCAGCTATGCGCCAATTTCCGCCAGGCGGGTTCCCCAGCACTCCACGCACGATTACTGTACATGTTCGTGCTTTCTCGGTCTCGCTACCTATTGACTTGACTGCTGATGGTGAGCTGAGATTCTACACTACAGATGGATGGTATGTACCATTTTACGTGGTTAGTGTGTACCAGCCGGACTGGGAATGTTGGACAATGTTTTCCAAACGGTTGCGCCCTGACCCTGTTTGAGATGTACTCGTTGAATGGAAGGAAAAGGTTTAGAAGTAGTGCTTGTAACAACAGCCGAAGAGGAAGTAAATCTTGACGGATAGGTGAGATCACTGATCCCTTGATCGGAAGTTTGGAAGCTGCCAACATTGAAATCGATAATTTCGTGTCAGAAGAATGAAGCATGCAAGGATCGCTTGAGAGCTGTCGAACCTGGAGCTAAAAAAATTAGCTGGATTTGTGACCATGTTTACTGGAGTTGGGTGCAGTCACCTATCTGCCGGCGGATATATTAGGTCTATGAGACCCGCCTTAGCTCTCTGAGGATATCTGGCGGCCAAAAGTACCATTGCACTACCAGCTTTTTCCAAATCATGACTAGCGTTAGTCAGACATCTGAGCCTCAGTTCTCAGGGATACAAATTGTCGGTATAATCGCAATCCACTTGGCACCAACCAACCTTAACAGCCTTTCTGCCGTTTTTGGCCTGTGCTTGTGCCATAAATGATTACCCGTGGACATCATCATCGTACAGAGCAAAGCAAATCAAACCATGGTTAACTACAGAACGCCGTGCGAACGTGATCTGGGTCAGGCATACTAGTAATGCAGCCGCCATTTTACTTGGAGTGGAGGGACTTGAGTTAGCTTGTTCCCGATTAGGTACGAAATGTCCCCCACTAATATACTGGACTACAACGAGCCTAAGAGTGACTCTGTCATCACTGTACAAACCAAATTGATTGTTGGCTTATGATAAATGTCCGTGTTTGCCTCTAGTGCGTCTGATGAGTAGTCCTCATACGATGGCCCTCGCGCACTTGGGGGTTATCAGCTAGACATTCAGGCCGTGTCAAATTAACCCTGCTTTTCTTTATTTGTTCCTATTTGTCCGAACTAACACCTGGGATAGGTCGTTCAGGTGGTTGCTCACGCGGCTCAGTGTAAACTATATATCGCCTTGACTAATCCTGACACGGATCCATCCGCTCTGTTTGGTAAATCCGAAAACAGGAACCATCCCCCTGTGACAGTGGGAAGCAACCAAAACGTAAAAATGCACTGGTTTTCTACATATTCACGATAAGAAGAAAATTTTTTGGTATGTTTGAAAGACTGGCAGCTGAATTAATTAATTGCCTATGCATACTTAATAAGGTACGACCGACTTACTAGGATCCGAGTGTAAAACTCGAGGCGACAAACCCACATACCTTTTGCTGGTCTTTATTTATTTGGCCTGACGGGATAACAACAAACGTGTTTATTGATATTATTGGTCTAATTAGACACGGTGTTCGTTTTTTTAAATAAATAGATGAACTCACCGGTTATTGATGCTTTGCTCATGTACACTGCCCTGCGCACGTAATAAAGTCCAATCGCTTCGCCTTCCATTACCGAAGGGTGTCAACCGTGGCCTGGACTGCGACGTCATTGTGTCAGAGGTGCGCGAAACAAGCCATAAACCGGATGAGATCTACGGTATAATCGAGCGTCTCTCTCCAGGAACGAGAAAACTGGAACTTTTTGGTAGACCACATAATCTACAGCCAAACTGGTATGTTTGAGTCGTCATATGATTTCATGCCTTCTTAGGGCATCAATGTGAGGCACAAAATCTAGTCAACAAGGATTTACCGCTAGCTTCTGTCCTTTTTTCTGTGACGAAATCGGTGCGACATACACTCCACTACTGGTTCCTAACTGCCATGTATTCAAAGGAGAGAATATCTCCGTATGAGATGGCAAGAGGACTTAGCCCAAAAGTCAAATGCCACTAGGGGAAGCGGTTAGAAAAAAGATGATTACGCTGTCGAACACCTTCAAAATAAACACACCTGAGTACCATATCGCAGCAAGATGGCAGCGAGATTCCTGGTCCGTCACCCGTACAGAATTTACCAAACACAAGCCTAGTGCGCCCACATGCCTTCAATAATCAGTCTGTCAAATAAGTGGCAGCTCACTCTTGGTGCTTTTGTATCATGTCCTGTAAAGGTTCCACTGGCGTGCCAGAGAAGTCACACGCATTCCAATGAGGAAAACGCTGCTCTCAGATTGACAACACTCGGCTTCATTTCGCTTTGCCTTAACTTTCCAAACATGGATCATCCGCCAACTAAGATTAGGAGTGGGGGACAGCTCCCATTTTGGAATAGAGCGGATGAGTAGTTGTAGCCATGGTCGTTGGTTTGTTCGCTGAGCATCAGAATCGAATTTTATTGAGATCAAAGAGCCATGTACACAACGCCGCGTGAGAATAACCCTGCCATGAATCCGCTGTCTCGGAACTGACGACGTCAAAGGTGTTCAAATATTTCGTCGGTCGTTTCCGCAGGTTAGCAGACGGTAACTGGCTGCAACATGAAACGGTGAGTGAGTACTAGGTAATGACTTGGATTCGCTTGAGCAGTCGGTAAAGTTTATCAGGCTACAGTGGTTGAGGTATGCACTACGTATGTCCGAGCGCAACCTATCAAAGAAAGTCGTGTTTCCCACTCCAAACCCTTGCTGGCGAAAGGTTCTTGAAAGACAGACCACGACGTGGCAACGCGAAATGAAATCGGAGGCTGTCACGTTGAGCACTATGGTGTCTTCGCGCCTTCTTGAGTGGGATCCGCGTGACCCCCCCTCGCGCGTGGTTGTGCTAGGTAAGGCTGTTCTCTTTCCTCTTATCTCTTCAACCTCACCACCGAAATCATCTTGGAAGAGTCAGTCAGACTAGACAAACCCGATTCACATATGCAACATAAGATGCTAATCAGGGTAACTGAACCCCGAAACTGCACCGGACACACTGTAAAAGTGGCAAGCAAATAGTGTCCCAGTCACTCCTGCTAGTTGCTATCTAAAGGCTGACGTTCCTAGTTTTTTCCCTTACTACACAGTTTCGCCGGAGGATACTACAACCGGCTGTCTGATGACACTTTACTCTCCTCCAGTCCTGGTACTGGCAGACACCATCATTTCTAACTGCTCGATTACAAGATTGTCCATGTGTACTGCTCGTTGTCACGGCTTACACTAATGACATCTCGTTCAAATACGCATTCACAATCTTATCGGTATTCTCCATTCAACTCACTCGCCCTTGTCTCACAGGATCACGCTGGGTAACCAGTTGGATGGAACTTTTCTCGTGGATCCGGGAGTCGTCGAGCGGTTCAAGAAACACTATCCCAACGGTCTCGAATCCAGGACAAAATCATAGTCAACCTCTGGCAGCAATTATCTGAACCAAGTCAAAGATATGTGTACATAAGTTACTGTTTCAAATGTATAAACGAAGTACTCTCATAAATACGAGGGACTGCTGTTTTCTCACGCATTGGGTGGGGATTGTTCTGAATAGTTTTCCAGGTGGTCATAGTCAGGTTTGAGTCCTAAGCCCCATTGGATCCAGGGTGTCTGAAGAAGGGATTTGGTGATAGGTCGGTTCTTTGCATTGTACTGTGTGCATGCGTTGTGAACTTGTAGCATGGCTTTGCTTGGAGGTGGGCTAGTGAGACCGGTCTGTAATTTAAACACAGGCGGGTGAAAAGAAAAGAGAAACGGATTCGGGAGCTAAAACAATGTAGTGAAAACCCCCGTGACTCCTCCTCAGCTGACGGAAACGGGCAAAAGAGTAATTGAAAATTTTAAAAAAAAACTATTATAGCCTGAGGTTCAGGTGTACCTGGAAGTTAAGCATTAAATTTAGAGTCATGCACAACGTAGCTGGCGGTTTTTGGGGGAGATATTCCACTGGTGGTGGTAACTCATTTTATCGGAGCCGTGACAGAATACTTCCGTAGAGCAGTGGTCCTTATAGAGCTGTGTTACTAATGATCCCGATTAAGGTGCACGAAAGCTAAACCACGTTAGGTTGTAATTTGAGTTAAAACAAGCACCAGACGAAAGTCAAATAAACTTAGCCGCTCCGAAACTCATTCGTGAGACGTAAAGTTTCACACCACCATTTGGCATCGACGAACAAGAGAGCTATTCCATGAGAGGATGGGCGTATTAGCGCCACAATCATTCAGTTGAATGGTCCGAATTCTAAGATAAGCTGGTCCCACAGCATTTATCTAATCAGGTGGACAAAAACGTGCTTTGGAACGCATAATGTGGTTTGTAAATGTTCGAATCCAGTCGTATTTGACCGACATTTCCACATGCGGGATGTACGAAGGTTGTCACAAGACCGGACGGAAGTCACTAGGTATATGATTCACCTCCAGGTTTCATCCTAGCATCATTTTATTGACATCTAAGTTTTCCCAAGGACTTTTGGCTTGGTTTACGAAACGAATTGAACGTGAACATGCGTATGTTGCCGACACAATCTGCGACAAAAGTTGGCACAAAAATCATGCACACACCAAAACTGCTGTCATTCGATTAGTGTACAGCATTAGCTACTCGGCCAATGCATGTGCTTGTATGCGTTAGGCAGAACAAAGTTCACAGAAGCTGCAGCTGTTTCACTAGGTTTCAATATACCGTTGCCGGGACTTGCTTAAATTTTTCGGATAGCAACCCGGCCTTTTGCGTTGTTTTCGACAAGCGGACAAAATCAGGATCAGAAGTCCCGAAAGAGCAAAACGCACGCGGGACAAGACAGCAGAAACGAAAGGTCACCCACATACTCCAAATGGAGGCTAGCTCTCACAGCTCGACAGCTGGCTGAATAATCGAACCGATTACGCATTTTTCATTCTCGACGAGGATTACCACTGGAGAACAGAAAGTAAACTGACTACTCAGCGTTACCCACAGGTCAGGCTTAGAGAATTAAGCAGCCACCGAATTGAGGAAGAGGTGAGGCGTTGTGTGGAGGGATGGGCTTATTCACTCTGTTGTAGTGTTCTGTATGAACACATTCCAGGAAGATCTCACATAAAGTACCTATCTTCTGCATACAGTCACCCGCCACCGTGTACGCCACCAATTCAGACGGTGGCATATCCCAGTAGTTTGCGACCTGCTCAGAAAATTAACACTTATCGTGCTTGGGCAGGCACTTACGTATTCACTCAAGGCTAAGGGTTTCGGGCTTGCCGGGGAAATATGGGTAGGTTACTAATCGTTAGTCCTCAGGACATCTTAACCGCTACAACAAGGTCGCCTTGTGCGCGACACTCCTCCAGTGAAACGACGTTGTGCCTGTTTGGCGTTTAAAGTCCTGAGTCTGGCGATTTATCTTGTGAAACGTCTTTGGACACTTTCTAGAGATGCTGTGAGTAGTCTCGGTGGGGTGTTGCCCGATATTTTAGGCTTCAGAACCCAAGAAATTCACTGGATTTTATCAGATACTATATCTCACTCAGTGAACACGAGACGATGTAACCTTGTCTCACGGTTGAACAGTTTCTCTTGACGTGTCGCCCGTTTGTCTGCAGCAGGTAGTACATCTACAGACCCGAAAGTAAGCCCTAGTTTAAAGTATACTAGCAAATCTGGCGAATATCATCCTGAATAATTATTTCAGCTGAATTCCCCGTTATCTGTGCATCACAAAACTACGGCATTACTCGTTTAACTGACATGCCAGCTCATCGTGAATTTAAAAAAATACGGTCGAAACGATAGCGGATCCCCGAGTGTCAGTCATATGTTCCTGATACGGCTTCAGTTTATTCTAGCATGATAGTAAATGCTCTTTCATTGAGGGGTCTCACAAGTTCTGATGAAACTTAGAACCGAGCTTGTTTTCATGGTAAACATCGGAGGTTCACTGAGATTAAGGCCGTTCAGAAGTAACAGATAATAGGACAAGCTCTATTTTTCTGACGCGAGAATACATCCTCTAAAGAGAAAGTATATTCGTGAGGCGGGGCTAAGGTTGTTGGACTGAGTTAAGCAATTCGGTTGCAAACGTCTGATGGGGTTTTGAGCTAACCTCGTCCACACAGTGCTGCGAAGCCAGGAGGTGCGGTGCATCAGCCAGAGTTGCCTGAGGGGCTACGTGCATATATTTGTAGGCCCACCTGTGGTCGGGATTGACCTTCGCCTATATCTGCGTAAGCCGATTTGCCGGATGACTCGTTAGCCATTGTTCCGATCAGTTTACGTCCAAGAGGTATTCGACGTTGTGTCTGCAACCCTTTTGTGTTGTTCGCCACTCAGATTAGCTGTCCTTGACCTCTCCGTTTTCCACACCTTGACCTTGTCGAAGTGCATCTGATGAGATTTCGGTCTCCTGGATCCCCTGTTATGTACTCAGTTTCACGTGAGTTTTCTAGTGTTCCGGTCATTCTACAATTATGAGTGTGTTACATCTTAAAGCTCCCAGATTCTGATGTTTTTCGAGTCGAATATGTGGCATTCCTGATTCTCTTGTACAAAGGCCAAATATAACAAATCTTATATCGCACTATGTTGTGTTCTATCTGCGCGCTCATTTACATTTCAGGTCGTATGACGGAGTCAGTCGCGAATAGCGCAGTCGATTCCGCAGGGAAGCGTTATCTTTGCTTCCATTAGAGACATATCCCTATGACCCTGAACTTTGCTTTCATCGAGTGGCAGTCAGTTTACGTTTTACCATGAAGCAGTTTTTTCTGTGACCCTGAATAATAACCAGACTATCAGCTTGATTCGTTCCTGCAGTTGTTGTGCCACTGAGACATCGTCTTGAAGCTTCGTTTGATGAAGTTTCACATACAACCACTGTCTTCAAATGCTCAAAACAGGCAGTGTTCTTTGAGCGGAGAACGCCGAATACCACTAGGTTCTGGGAACACATCGATCCCACAGCCTTCAAGTGCGTAAACTTACACTTCTCCAGCTTCTGCCAAAAACTGCTTACGGTCCAATATAGTAGATGGCGGGTTTCCTGTGGATTTTCCAGTTTTAGCCAACATCACCAACTTCCTAGCCGCAATTTCCAGGCCCCAGTTTATGGCACAGTTTAACACTTTAGTGAAATTTTTCAATAGGTTTTGCCAAGTGCTTTGGTTGTCAGGCTGTTACACATCACTTGAGAGGAAGGCCAAATGGACAGATCAGGGTTCCTCAACCGGCCCTTTGGTACCCCGCTGATTTGCTGTATCACTGACCTGTAGGATATCCACACATATGACCTGAGAAAATTGCTGGCACAAGAAACTTCATCCATAATATAATCAGACCATTTATACAATGTGCTTTTTGCTGCGCAAATAAATCAAATGTAATAAAAAATCGAAAGAATTTGTTGTTTCTACCATGACACATCCCAACCTTCTGTTCGCCATCCCCTTCTTCGCTAGTTGCCAGGTTTCTATCCCACGGAATGTGACTCTTTGGATTACCGAGTTAGCCCCTCAATTAACTATGCAAAGACTTAGTTCCATCGTGGGAAGTTGGAACCAGCTGCCACCTCGAGCCTCGTTCTGGCAGAGATCCATTTACCATCCCGGGTGCATCCTCGGTGATTATCACGCATTCATTCTAAAAGAAACCGCAAAAGTAGTTGTTGTGCCTGTGGAATCACTCCATGAATAACATTGAAGCAGTCTCAGAAAGCCTACTGTTCTTTGCTCCAGTGTTAGTTATTCGCCGCCAAACTTCAAAATATCTACTGATCTTAGTGGTGTCTCAGTACACTGCTGTCAATTTTTGTACCTGTTACTTACGATACTTACGACATATTTTTTTTCTGTTGTGACTGCTCTGGTGCCGGAGCGACCGTAGCCTGAACAGTTAAAGCGCCCTCTCTGAGCTGTTACATATCACACAAACGTTCCTGCCGTGGATGTTCCAGAATCTTCGCTTTAACGCAAAGGCGCTGTTGAGGATGAAACAACTGCAAAAAACATTGTTAAAAAGTAGTTCAGCTGTAACACCCTTCCACCCACCCACCCTGCAATGCCATCCGAAGGAAGCAAGAGGGTTAGGATACTGCCAGATTACCCAAGCCTAGACAGGGGAAGTTGAGAGGCAAAGGTCAGGTTCGAACCACGGATCTTTCGGTCAGTAAATTTGCGCTCTAACCACTTAATCCATCTCGCTGTACAGTACTTCTCGGCTTTCCAGCGTAGATTGGCTTCATTGACAGGACGAACTATCAGTTAGAAATCAACCATGGGTGCCTGCGAGTATAAAGACAACCGATATTGGTGGATGCACCTCTATCCGCCGACACGCACCGATTACGCTACTGAACGTAATACACTAATTTGGTTTTAATGGGGTACTCAACTCAATTCAGCTCAATCTCTCGTTTGTGACGTTTCTTTCCAGCTGAAAGCTCTACACAAGGTCGCATCACGTTCCAGTTGGGACGATATGCGAGATATTGAAGAACATTGTCAAGACGGCATACACCACTCATAAGGTTGCTGAAAACGCAGTGACAGTATGAACAAATGTTTGTAACAATCCTGTAAGTAGTGTCAGATGAAAACAGTTCAGTATTTTGAATACCGTTCCAAGTGGTACATGAGGTGTCTCTTCGCAGCAAATCAATTTAACGAATACAATAAACGAGAAATTCGGTTGAAAGTCAGCTGGTTCTCCCGTTAACACCATCCAAAATTGCAAATAAGTGTTCCTCTCCATCATCGAGGGCTGAATTCGGCGTCCTAATGTTAGGACAGTCCCATGAATAGACAGACAACAAGCCACCGCTCGATTCTGGCCACTTGATCGTCCATGTTCAGCGTTCACTGGATTTCAGAGATTCGTTTGTCCGGGACCAGACCAAGGTACCTACTGTAAGTATTGGGTTTGAATAAAGAGGAACAAAGTAAGTCACCGAATATCCATTGGTACTCCTGCTATTCGTACATAGCTAATATCTCCACAAGAGTGAGCCATATTACAGCACCGACCAACTAAGCAGACTCCCTAATCCACTTTCCTCCCGAGTAGCTTTGGCTGACTGAGTGAAACTGTGTAAACTCGGAATTAATCCCAATATTTATGAGGACTGGCTTCCGCTTGATTAGTGATCCTAAATCGTTCAGCTGTAGCACCCTTCCACGCCGCCAGAAGGAAGCACGAGGGCTGGGATACTGCCACTAGCCCAAGCCTGGACAGGGGAAGTCGAGATGCAGAGGTCGGGTTCGAACCACGGACCTTCCGGTCAGTAAATTCGCGCTCTAACCACTGAGACATCTCGCCCCCTGAAAACCCTGTATTTACGCATCAATCATATCAGCTACCACCTCCAATGCGTAGCTATCTACACAAACTTCGCAATCAACGGCGAACAAAACGGTGATATCTAGAACCACTGTAGGGCAAGCACGTGGTTCTTACAGCTGATGATGATGATGGTGACAGATCATGCGGGGAAGTCCCAGAGAACAAGGAACTAGGAGGTAGTGATAAAAAAAACTATCACATAAAAATCATCACCGAGTACCTCTTTCTTGCACGGGCCTCCTCTTCATCATTCCATTGTTGTTCATCTTCCAAACGTCTGAAATAGTCGTCATCACCTTCATGAAGCCCGGGGGCCGCATAAGGTTCGACGACGATGCTTCTCTTGTGAGAAGCATTCTTCACCGGTTTAGAACGCCTGTTCTTTTTGGCAGCGTGTCTAACCACTTGAAGCAGTAAGAGAAAGATAAACACACCTTTTTGTATCTACACTAGCACGAGCATCAGTATGAACGAAACTTCACAGACAAAATGAAAGAACGCCCAGCTAGCAGATTACTGCAGTTGAATGCCAACGCCAAAGGCCCAGGGAAAGCAATAAGGGAAATGAATTTAAACAACTAAAAATGGTCTGAAAACAAAAATTCCTCTAGGTGTAAGCTGGGCTTTTTGAAGGCCTTATTGTGAAGAAAAGAATAAAGATGGATGGGAAAGGGACTAACGGCTGACTTACTGCAATTATCACGAGGTACCTACCTCTCTAGACACTCATTCGGGCAATCTGGATAGAGACTGACAAGAACGCCATTGACATAGATTAGCGGCAATATCTTGCAAAGTCTCCAACTAGGCGCAGTGGGAATCTCGCGGTTTCCTCGGAATACCACAATATGGTGGATGTGTGGAGCCAGTCTCCTTACCCATGAGTACCTTTGGTACCTCCTTTGGTGAATTTCCTATGCGTCAAATTTGCCCAATTCACTGGAACAGGGGAACGATCTCTTCTTTTCGTACAAAACGAGCTGTGGCTCTGGAAGATCTAACGGACATGTCGTGCCACCACTCGAGGTGTTAACAGTGTGCGCCATTTTCGGCATGAAAACCAGTTTCGCTGAATCATATATCGAAGCATTCCCCAGGAACACAAAACGAACAGCTAACATTTTAGGGTTTCCAATCCCAAAATCTCTCACCCTATAAAACCCCAGAATTACCCTCAAAAGCGAATTTCCGGTTGCCAAATTCCCAGTTGCTGCATCAGCGACCCACACGTCGAACAGCGACTGTTCCATGTCTTTCTGATATCAACTGTTTCTGACAATGTAGACAATCAAAATTTATTAGTGCCATATGGAGTGAAGAAAACCTGTCGGCCGAATGAGACACGTGAATACTATCCTCAAAACGAGTACGCAAACACTGTGTGAACACCATCGCCGCATTAGCCGAGTAGCAGTGATATCGAAGATTTCACCCTTTGAAGTTTGACTGAACAGGGGACATTAGTCCTGCAAAAGAAAACCAAATTGATTTGCAAATGAGTGTATTTCTTGGTAATGTTCACCTATTCACTCTGCGACAAATTCTGGAACAGCGGTACTGCCTCCAGCTACCACAATAATCCTCGAAGATCACTGGTACTATATAAAGCCGTGAGCCAAATCTTGCTGACGCCTGAAGGTCTACGTCAGGCCCTCACCTGAGTTAACCATATCCAATACTGTCGGGGACGGTGGTTCCCCTTCCCCTTTACACTGTAACTCGGTTACCCATATGATCAGCGAAGACTAACCCCAAATCTCTACTGGTTGCGGAGTCGAGGTGCTCCCAGAGAATGCGCTTATAGGCGTTGACTATGCAGACGACACAGGTTTCCTCGGATCAAGCGGCGCCGTGATGCAAACAACACTGAATGGGACAAATAATTCTATCTCACGGTTCGCGTATCAGACCTGTAAAGTGCTGTTGCAAGAGTGGGTACGATGAAAACGGAACGTAATGCTTGCTGTTGAGCAGACTGAGGTAGAGGAGAGATGTCTGTCTGCATTTGGTGTATCAGTTCCCGTCGCCTAGCCAAAGAAGCTCCCATCCGGATCGGGAAAGAAAACCGTTTTCATTATCATCATCAGCAGCAGTAGCAGTAACAACAACAACAACAACAACAACAACATCGAACTTGACACTGATCCTTCACTTTTGGACAGCCATAAACCTCAGCCAGTTGTTTTTAAAGCACTGAAGTGAAAAGAAAAGAGTGGGCGACGGAGCGGACCTGGTAATGGCCTATCGCAGGCATTCTCAGGTACCTATACCTACAAGCGCACAGTCAGACAATCTGGAAAGAAACTGACAACACGAACGCCATTGACATCGGTCGGCTGCCTTTTCTTGTAATATCTCCAGCCAAGCACAGAAGGGGTCAAGGGAACCCCATCCCAGAAGGTGCACTGCACCAACAATACTCAAACTCTTTGTAATCCCTCACACACTTCTGCCAAGTCATACGTTGTCCACCTCGCGGCTTCCGCCATTCTGAACGAGGCACAGAGGACACTAATCTTCTCAGTACATGGTGTTTAGGCATGCGTAGCACATGACCGAGCCACTGTAGTTGATGGTGCTGAATGTTTTCCGCGATTGAAGTACCCGCTGCACCACCAGACACCCGTTTTCTAAGCACCTCGTCACTGATTCGTTGACGCCATCTGACACCTGAAACGAACCTGAGGCATAGGCGGTCAAAAACCTGAAGATGCCTCACATCGTCTGCCACAGAGGCCATGTTTCACGACCATCAAAAACAAACCTTACTGCATATACATGATGCACTACCCATAAGATTGCGGAAAATTCTTCAACAGCCCACGACCGGTTTTGCCCTTCTCGGGGCTCATCAGGTAGGCGCAGTCCCCGAGTTTCCGTCAACCTTATGTTCTACTTGAAACCAAATTGCACGAAATGCGCGAAATACACTCATCTGCAAACAAATTTGGTTTTGCGAGAGACTCACCTGGAACCCAGCTGAATCTCTCGTTTGTGATGTTTCCAGGCAACTGAATGTGCTGCACCAGGCCGCCTCATTTTTCAGTTGCTACGATATTCGAGATATCGCGATACATGTATATTCGTAATGCACTACTCATAAGGTTGCTGAAAATTCTTCGACAGCCCACGACCGGTTTCGCCCTTCTTGGGGCTCATCAGGTAGGCGCAGTCCCCGAGTTTCCGTCAACCTTATGTTCTACTTGAA
>SJOL01008576.1:309647-327029 GCA_004794785.1 Opisthorchis felineus
CAGTTAGATCTGACTGTGGAATAATGGACTCAACACTTCCAGTGTCAACAATGAAATCATGTTTTTGACGAGAAGCAGATATGAAAGTTTTGAAAACATGTGACGAATTTTGGGGCAAAATAGATAAAGAAAGGGTAGAGATGTCTTCAGATATTGCTTTCACATCAGAATTCGGATCAGAAGTTAAGTGACACTTTTTTGGACTCACAGACGAGTTGAATGTGTCCCGTTTTCCCGCAGACAAAACACTTCGGTTGCCTGTAAGGGTATGAATATCTGGAATAATTTCGTCCACAAGATTCATATTCCTCAAATTTGTGGACCGCTGAATTGGAATTACGATCTGCGAAGCGACGTATTAATGAATTTGGAGTACGAAAATTTGTTCGACGTTTGAATTTGTTGTCCATCTGCACCCTTGAATTATTTCTTTTAGAATAATTTAACAACACTGCTTCATCACTCTTCGTTATATGCTTCACATTCTCATACTGCTCGCATATTTTCCGAATAGTTTGAAACTTTTGATCTGGACAGAGCAGCAGCTTCTGTTGTAATTCGGGGAATTGAATACCACCAATGAGTCTATCATGCAGTAGGTTTTCTAATTGGGCACCGTAGTCACATTCGACCGCCTGTGTCTGTAACTGCAATGAAAATCACGAACCGACTGAGAATGGGAGCAGGTCAACATATTGAACCTAGCTCTTTCGGCTGCTACGAAGTTAATCGGTTTGAAGTGTTGCAGAACTTTTTTCTTCAATGCATTGTAGGAAATATCGATTGGAGATTCAGGATATACTAAATCCTTGATCAATGTATACGCCTCCTTGCCAACAAAATGTAGAAAATATGCCATGAGTTTCTTATCACCCATATCGGATTTTGTAAGACACCATATGTCAAACCGTTCCAAATTATCCTCTACGTCTCGCACATTTGAGTTGACATTTAATGGTTCCATTTCGGCAGGCATGATGAATCGTTCCAATCGCGATGCAAAAATGTAGTAATCGAGTTCAGCACGTATATCAGTATAATCAAACGAACTAGAAATTCAGAATTCAGCACGGCGTAACAAGTAGCACGTATACATTCGAATTGATGTGTGTGCAGCAGTTGGAATATTAAAACAAGAGAATAATGAATGGAGCATCAATCATGTCCATCACATATTTCCCAATCTGGTACAGTAGAAACACTTGGGGAAATCAAGCGCTCAACAAAATCTTTCACTAATGTACGACAACATCATGGAAGCCAACACAAATGTGAATTCCACGCCCAAATTAGACCTTGAGAAGGCTTAAACAAATTTCGTTAAAACTGCGACTGTCTGGGAGATTCTAGGTTTTCGAATAAATACCGCCAAATCCTAAATTTTATGTAAAATTTTCCTTGGTTCAAACGATGCTCACAGAAATTTTGGGTGTGCTCCTAGGGATCTACCCAAAGGAATATCGATACGCATAACTTGGAGAGAGTTGAATGATTAAATCAAGCGAGTAAATAGTCCAGAACAATTTGGACTTTTTATTGCAGGATATATCATATTACATTGCATGTGATATATGCAGTTTAACGTTTTTCATGTCTTAATTATATGAGTTAAATTATCATTGCAAAACGTGTCCCTATACCTAAACTGATCTTCATCAAGCTCGCATTCTTCGCCCAACTTTTTTGTGACTGCCTATATCACTTGCTCCAACATAAAATTAGCTGGTATTCGACATTTTTGGTTTCAGATGTGTAGAAAAAACTTGACCACATATCCAGGCATTAACCCGCTCGGAGACTTCAATTTCTTTCATCTTAGTTAATCATATCTTTGTGATGTAGATGACTGTCAGATAACCTAATAGGGTTTTGTTAAGAGTAGCTTAGCCTCTTTGGACCATTCAGATTTTCGAGTTTGGCTCGTGCATGAATCAATTCTCAATATCCCACCTTACCGGAAAATGTGATTCGCTTGAACTGGACGGATGTTGCAGGTAGTTCTGGATTGATAATAATTTGAGGAATTTCCTACAGAGTACAATACACTGTGGACGCAAAATATGCTGGGAGATCTCACCTGCATCTAAATTTTACCTGGTATCCTCTCCCCGAGTAGACGGATACAGAAGCCTGTGTCCTCGTTAGTCGAGAAGTGCGATTCCGAGTAACCATCGCGATATAAACATTCATTAACTTCTGATAACTCGTACGGACTTTGAAGAAGGTAATGCTTTAAACATAAATTGCACTCACATTATTCCACAAAATGGATAAGCAGTTCAAATGTTGTCATAAATAGCGTATGACCTGTACTCTTTGGTCGAGTTTTCTGGCAAACTGTTTGGAATTTCCCTGGAAGTGTTCAAGTAATATTTGCTAGTAGCAGAGCTCTATATTGCAAATAGCGAAAAATGACAGGCCTTCCGCAGTCGACACTGGGGAAATACCAAGCAGTTGGAGACTACAGATGTACATCGTAAACTGCTAATTATCACGCCAGCCATTAGGCCACATCCTAAATCAAGAAGCCTGTAACCCTTACTTGAAAGTCTTGAACGAGGGTGTCGTTGGTTAAACAGAACAGCAAAGACAACCTAGCTGACGTCTGACGCCTAACACGCGGTCCGCCGGCCTCACTGTTGACCACCAAAAGAACCTGGGAACCCAGATCGCACCCACAATAATCCCTCGTCGATATGTCTTCATTACTTGAAAACACGTATTATAACGGTCAATTGTCTCCGTCGTGCGTTCCCCCCGTGGATGGACGCAAATTCATTACAGCCTGTTTCTCTTCTGTTCGCAAATACAGGAAGACTAATGGATGGGTATATTAGGAAGCAGTTAGATATTTGTCTGAGCTCCCGGTGGAGCCCTGTTGCTTGGCAGCAACGGATAGGAGTCTGAGTAAGAGAGAAGGCCGTTTTTGACCAGCGGAATTGGACTCCGCGGATTTTAGGCCGTAAACTTGGATGTCACGATTCGTAGCTGGTGTACCGGTTTGAGCAGCCGCAGTGGGTACGGGATCTTTCACAGTGAGCAGGGGCTACCGCACGGCATTGGCTGGTTGGCATATGCCAGAGAGTTCGGAGTAAAAGTGGCCTTTCGGGTTGATGGTGAACAGGTTTGGAGATTAGAAAGGCTGTGGCTGGTGGTCACGATATTCTCTGCGCTTTTATTGGGTTTCCAGTTGAGGGATTTAATGAAGCTAGGGAAAATGAAGCTTTCAGCTGCAAGGGACGAGGGAATTCCTGCGGACACATGGACAGTTGCTTTAGGGAGGGGTGCTCTGGAGCATGGTCCCCCTGAGAGACGGATGTAAGGCAATAGGAAAATCCCATTGCAGACCCGATGGCTAGTACCGGTTGTCAGCGAATAGATGAGTGTTCATAATCGGGTTGGCACCATGTTTGGAGTTATCTAAACTGTGACTCACATTTTCGGTTTAAGAGACGTTAAATTGACCTAGGGCGTCCCTGCCATCGGGTAGACGACGAAGTGAGGAAAGCAATCAAGCAGACAGTGTGGTCGAATTTTGCTGCAGTTATGAGGCATTTTGGCTCGTCCAGTTGGGTTACTCAGGAAGTACTTAGCAAGGTAGAGGACGTGGCGCGAGATAGCGAATTTCATGGAAAATTTATGGTGGACAGTGAGGTCTTAGTAGTGACGTGGTAACCACGTTTGAAAGGGACAAACTCCGTGAAGCGATCAATCATGGGGCGCCAATAGGTGGGAAAGTGGGCCAGAAAAGGCCAACATCCGTAGCGAAACTGGGTTGGGTCTATCGCCTTGCAACTGACAGTGGTGGTCTTTCTTGCCCAGAAAGCTGCCTTGGACTCTGTGGACCGTCAAGCAATGTCTATGCAGCCCATTTCCCCATAAATTCCCGACCCTGTTTAGAGCGCTGTAGGTCAACGCACGTGGGCCGCAAAAAGCAAAGAATAGCTCTCGCCGGAGTTCGTTATATTCATTGAAGTTAAGCAAGGGTGTCCTCTCCTTCTAGATCCCTTCAAATGCACCATCGACATGATCATGGACGAGTCACTCTTAGCCCAGACAAATCTGATTCACATATGCAACATAAGATGGTTATCATGGTAAACAACACTCGAAAATGTATCGAAGAGCCCGTAAGGTTGGCAAGCAAATAGAGTTCCAGTCCCCCCCTGCCAGCTGATTTTTGGAAATTGGCGTCCCTAGTTTTTGTTCTGGTGTTGCACAGCTTCGCCGAATGACTTCACAACACCATCTCTCTGATGACACGTTGCTGTCACCCAATTCTGGTTTCATTCATACTGGCAGATACAGTCATCTTTCAATACTCGGTTCTTAGATTTTACTTCTGTGATGTTCATGGTAACCGTTCAAATATGCATAACCTTATCGGTATTCTTCCTTCACCTCAGGCGCTCCTCTTCTCACAGGATCACGTTGGGTATCCAGTAACACGGAACTTCTCTCGTGGATCCGGGAGTCGCCGAGAAGTTTGAGAAACACTATCCCAACGGTCTCGGATCTAGAACTAAGTCGTATTCGAGCTGCAGTAGCAATTATTTGAACGAAGTTAAAGATGTGTGTACATAAGTTACTGTTTCAAATGTATAAACGAAGTACTCTCATAAATATGCGGGACTTTGCTTTCTCATGCATTGGGTGGGGATTGTTCTGAATAGTTTTCCAGGTGGTCATAGTCAGGTTTGAGTCCTAAGCCCCATTGGATCCAGGGTGTCTGAAGAAGGGATTTGGTGGTAGGTCGGTTCTTTGCATTGTACTGTGTGCATGCGTTGTAAACTTGTAGCATGGCTTTGCTTGGAGGTGGGCTAGTGAGACCGGTCTGTAATTTAAACACAGGCGGGTGAAAAAAGAGAAACAGATTCAGACACGGGAAACACTGAGCTAAAACAATATGGTAAAAATCCCCGTGACTCCTCAGACATGTACCTTGAAGTTAGTCGTTTACTTTAGAGTCATGCACAACGTAGCTGGCCGCTTTGCGGGGAGATATTCCACTGGTTGTTCCTACCAGAAAGGTGGTAGACCATTTTATCGGGGCATGACGGAATACTTCCGTAGAGTAGTGGCGCTTATAGAGGTGTTTCATTAACGATCCTGATTAGGATGTACCAAAGCTGAACCGCGTTAGATGGTAAGCTGAATTCAAACAAGCACTAGGCGAAGGTCACAGATCAACTTAGCCACTCCGAAGTTTTTATGCGTGAGACTCAGTTTCTCACGAGTCCCCCTCCAGGAGGGTAACTACAGTGCCCACAAAGGACTTCCGTCTCTGTACGGAAATCTTTGTTTTTTTTTAAACCATGAATAGGCCTGGAACGTCCTCACCAGTTTATCCACTTTCTAACGGAGATTTCGTCATGCAAGTGAACCGATCTACGTCGAGAAGCATTGTACAGCTGTTTCATTCTTATTGATAGTCAACAGCAGTGCGCATGTAAAACGAAACTTCAGTTAGATATAAACTCGCTACCTCAGGGCTAATAATTGAAGACTGAACTATTTGACTGTGAACGGCTGATCAACAGTGTCATCAACTCACACTCACACAGGATACATCATCACGCATTCTTCAATCAAGGAATTCACATCAAATCATCCAGGCTTCATCCTACCATCACTTTGTCGACGTTATTCAAATTTTTTCAAGGATTTTTGGCCTAGTTTGACGAAACGAATTGAATGTGAACATGCGTGTTACCGACATATTCTGCAACAAAAGAATGGCACCATAATCATGGGCACATTAAGACTGCTGTCATTCGATTATTGCATAGAATTTGCCACTCGGCCAATGTGTGTGCTTGTGTGTGTTAGGCAGAACAAAGTTCACAGAAGCTGCAGCTATTTGATCCGGAAGTGACACCAGGGTTCAGCATACAGTTGTCGGGCCTTGCCTAGCCGGTCCACAAAAAACAGAAGTTAACAATAGGGTAACTTAGTTGTAGTTGTACGTCATCGTTTACATGAATTGCTGTGGCGCAGCCCTATGAAACTCAGTCAAGTATGGATGACCTCTTCACTCAGCAGTCGTAAGTAGGAAGAATCAATCAGAAATCCTGGAGCTGTTGTCATTGAGCAACAAGGCTGTTGTCGTGTGCTACGACCTTGGCGTGTCCAGATAAATTGGTTGACGAGGACAATCCTCAGTACGCACTAAATGCACAAGGTTGACTGTTAACCGAACATTCTCTCTGAACACAATCCAGTGGCACAGAAAATCGAAACCGGAAATTCCTTCACATGGGGTTTTAACTCCAAGGGGGACGCAAATGCATCGTGATTCCTCTTATTCTCACTGCTATGCCTAGCCGACATATTCCTGGGCACAAAACCTTATGAAAGGTGGTGCTCGGGGCCCACAAAGAACACAGCGCCAGATATGTACTAAATCATTCTTTGAATCACCAAACTTTTATCTATTGAATGTTCTGATAGTGGGATATAATGTACCGCACGTCAATCGAATCCCCGGAAATTAGTGGTCAGAAGGTCCATGGTTCAAACCCAACCCTGGCATTTCCACTGCTCTTCTCGAGAATTGGACAGCCAAGCAGTACCACAACTCTTGTGCTTCCTTGTTCCCATCGAGTTCTGGGAGCTTCTCAGCCAACTCAATTCAATATTGTTGAGCTAAAGACGCTTTGAGTGGTGAGCTGAATGGCTTCACATCAAACGACCCGTTCCAGAAGGCAAACGAATAGAATCACGTGCCCTCTCAATGCTTTGATTGCAGTCAAGTGGTGGACTCCAAAATGGGCGACGATCTTATCGAATTTTTCAACCGGTAACTGCATGCCATATGGTCCAACTGAGTGCACGCCTGGTTTGCAGTTAGTGATCCCCAAGTCACACGGTGTGAGCGATTGGGCTGAAAGTTTGTGTTGACTAGAAACAAATGATTTTCGGCACATAATTGAAGAAGCCGTTCCCCATTATTTGTCCGGTGTGCGTCAACCCCGAATCGGCCGCCAAGATAGGCCTCGTCAGGTTTAAGGGCGCCACACTGAGCATTTATACTACCTGCCGGAATCAAGATATCTGAGCTTCTCGCTTATCGGCGTAACCGCGACAAATCTCCATGAAAGCTGTCTTTCTGACCCAGTGGCGCTCTCGATGAAGCTCATGCATCGAGGCTACTGCTCTCACTGTATAGCCTCCCATCCGGATCCTCTTCATGGAAAGGTCCATTGTGACTCCTGGATTCACGCGTCGATGATGTTCGCTACTTTCTCGAATGCGTAGCTATCCACCCCTGTATTCCCAGATCATCAGCGAACAAAATTGTGGCTGCTATAATCACGTACATGAACACGGTCTACAACTGATAATGATAAGGACGGCAAGGTGGCAATGGTACGTCGTCTGTTATGAGTTGGCATTAACCACTCCTTCTCATAGCTGCTCGTTTCTGTGTATGCGGAGTCCACTTGGGCCGGTAAGTGATGCTCGCAAAATAACAGCTTTGTGCTCCGTTCCTCCTGGATGATACATTAGAACCACTTGAAACTGAAAGATAAATAGTGTTTCTGATGTGGATGGCCTTGGTGTTCACGAGCATAGCCCTGCATGCACATGGAGATATAATCGGAGTTTCTCTTGATGCGCTAACTGGAGATATTGCAGTCTCAATTTGAACTTACTGAACCTTAAAACTTTGATCTATGTTCCGAGGAGAGAGTTGAGTGGATGTGGGTAGACATTCACCAAGTCCTGTGTGTGGCAGGATATCAACGTGTCCTTATCACCACACAAACAGTAGCCGAAGGTAGAAACAACAAAGTGAATAAAGCCAAAATTGGTATCAAGCTTAATGAGGTGGCGACCTAGAAACTGGATGACTGAATTTTTGTACGAATCATGAAGGGCCTAAGGATTGACAGAGAGCGCTGGTGGACCGCAGAAGCCCGGGAAACGGAGGTTTTCGCAACGGGCAACAATGGCACAATATTCTTGCTCATTCGATTAGCTGGTTCGAAGATGACGAGTGCCAGCTGAACTATTTCCGAAAATGATGGGACCTCAATCCATCAACAGATGGACTGAACACTTTGAAGAACAGCTCAGCTGGGCCCCATCAACTCACTCTCTGGAAGGACTAACTGAACCCGAGTGGGACATCGACATCAATCCGCCGTTGTCGACGGAAGTCTAGAGTGTAATCTGATTGCTTCAGCGTAACAAAGCACCTGGAGCAGACGGTCTGCACTCTGCACTCTTCAAAGAACGTGGCGAATCGGTCGTCGCTAACCTAACGACCCTACTCCAATATGTCTGGAATGAGGAAAAAATTCCATCAGGATGAAGCGCCTCGACGGAGATTCCCATATACAAAAAAGGGGAAAAGAGCAGCGTGCGAAAACCACCGGGGCATCAGTCTGGTGGCTATATATTCCACGGTGTTCTCTGGCGTTAACCTACGCGGACTGATGTGTCATCGAAAGAGAGTCAGATTCGCGAGAATCGAACTGGGTTTCTCCCTGGTCGGGGTTGCTCAATCGTATCTTCAACTTGCGACAAGTGTTGTAACTCGGCCCCTCCTTCGAAGGGTAGTATTTCTCGATCTAGTCTGCTTTTGACTCCGTTGATCAGAAACTGTGGCAGTACCTCTTATACTTGTCTCTTACAAGTGCTTTATACGCTTACTCCCGTGGACGCGTACGTGTCTATGGCAAATTCACTCCTGAGTTCACCACATCCAGTGGTGTTAGGCGACGATGTCCTCTGTTGCCTCAACTTCATATTCGATATGCTGCTTGAATCTTCTTCACCTGCCTTTAACACCTCGAAGATCGAAATACCCCAGGGGCGTTAACTCACGGACACTGAGTATGATAACGATATTGCTCTTCTTTGATCAGACCCCTTAGAAGTGCAAAATATTTTAAATAGCCTAAGTAATTCTGCTGCACAGTTCAGTATACGTTTTTTTCTGTAACGTGTAAAGTACTACTGCAAGATTAAATGGGATCAAACCCAAACCTCATGCTTGCAGATAAACCGACCAGTGTGGTAGATAAGTTCGTCTGTGGGCAGCCGCATAAGTTCCTTCGATCTTGTGAAAGACAAAAGCACTTCCCGAATTGGGAAGGCCAGGGCAGCATTTTCCAATTTCCGACATTTGTGGCACCGACGTGACATCAGCTTGACTGTCATGGGTAGAGCGTTCAATGCCGCGGTCTGATCTGTCCTACTTCCTGGATCAGAGACATGGTTACTGCGGCGGAAGACCTTTGAAGGCTCTTTGTGTTTGATCATAGGTGCCTTCGAAGCATTGCACGAGTCTGGAGGGGACACCAGACAGTAATGCCGAAGTACGCCATATGGTTTTCAGAAAAATTTGCTTCCCCTCGAGAGATGAGCTGGTCACGCTCCACAGGTTATGCTGGTTAGGCCATGTGCTCCGTATGCCAGACCGTTTGCCTCGAAGAGCCCCCTTCTCCCAGCCTTGTGTCTGATGGAAACAATCCAGAGGCCGTCAGTTCATGACAATGAAGCGCGGAAGCCCTTACCAGTCAACTCAGTCGCATCTGTAAATGACGTCTTTCCGGATGGGAACCGCGGGGCAAGTCGAACCAATGGTCAGTGACCTTGACAGATATAGCTGTCACACAGCCAACGGTGGTCATGCGTCAAAGCTATCGCCTTCATTGCGTAGATCTCAATCCCTGCAACATCGGATAAACAGAACCATCCGACGTCAACGAACTTATTGGGTCACCGCCTCCAACGGGTGGCTCTCATTCCCCTATTCTCTGTGGACGAAGCTGTAGCAGCAGGAACCACTGCATCTCGATGCACGGTTTGTGAGCTGAAAAACCGATCTGAACTGAACTTGTTCAGACACAGTAACGAGTTTATAAGTCAGTGTCTAGCTTGTATGTGTCTATCTGAGAAAAAGAGACCATCCCAGAAAACTGGAGTACGTCGATAATAGTGCTCACCTTCAGAAAGGGTATTCGCAGCGCATGTAGTAACCACAGGGTATCAGTGTAAATCCCGTTGTAACAGGGCTTCTGGCGTCACTAGTTCTTCCTTGTCTAACGGAGGCACGCGAAAACTTGACACGTAAGCATCAAGCGGGATTTCGACTGGGTGGAAATTGTAGGCACCACAACTTCGCACTGCATCAGATGTTGGAGCAATAACATGTGTACAATCGACCCACAATCTTGGTGTTTCTAGGCTTGAAAGGTGCTTTCAGTTCCATCGACCGGTCAATGTTTCTAACCATACTTGTTCAAGAAAAAATCACCCAGACGTTTGCGAACATAATCCAATTTTTATATCCACTACTTTCACTTTCGGGAGTATAACAGCGTACGGGGAGTTCTCTAAAAACTTCCTTTCCAGGCAAAGATGTCCATCCTTTCCATTTCTGTTCAGCTTTGTCATCTATACACGATGGTCCCAAAGCCCCGGTGTTCAAGCCGCTGCTGGGGGAACCTTGTCGATCTGGAGCACGCAGACGACATCGTCCTCATCTTTGAAGACAAAGGCGAAGCACAAACCTAGTTGAACAAACTGACCACCACCATTCTATCCTACGACATGCGCATCACACGCAAGAAGTTAAAAGCGATGCTCCAAAACGTGCGGCCTCCTTTCTCACATCAGGGAGCATTGGAGTTTGTAGGGAATTTTAAATAACTCGACACTCGTATTAGCTCGGACGTATGTCTGATCAAATCAGTACACGAATCTCAAAGGCTCGAATCACGTTTGCAAATTCGCGTTGCTTGTGGAGGCAAAAGGACATATCGCTGGGTCTCACGAGCCGTGTTTGGCAGGCTACAGCTGGGGCTTTGGTATTGTATGGCTGCGAGACATGCCCCTTGAGGATAGATGGCCACCGATGCATCAGAAGCGTTGTTGGTATCGGATGGTGTCGACGACGAGGCAATACGAAAACGCGGAGCTGATTGTGAAGTAGATACTTCAGTCGCGGAAAACATCCAGCAACATCAAATAAAATAACTAACAATCGCTCAGCTGCAACACCCTTCCGGTGCCTAGCTGCCATACCTCCAGAAGGAAGCACGAGGGCTGAGGTACTGCCAGGTTGCCCAAGCCTTGACAGGAGAAGTCGAGAAGCAGAGGTTGGGTTCGAATCACGGACCTTCCGGTCAATAAGTTCCGAGCACTGACCAGTGAGCCATCTTGAGATCCGATTGACGTGTGATAATTTATATCCCCTACCAGGACAGTGAATAGATAAAAGTGTGGTGATTTAAATAATGAGTTAGAATACGTCTCGCGCTACACATTCTGTCGGATCCGAGCACAATCCTTCCTGAGATTTCGTGCCCAGGAGTATGTCGGTTAGACACAGCAGCGAGAATAAGAGGAATTACGATGCATTTGCGCCCCCGTTTGAAGTGAAAATCCCATCTAAAAGATTTCCGGTCCCGATTTTCTGTACCACTGAATTCTGTTCAGAGAGAACGTTCGGTTAAGTCAACCTATGCAAGTTGTGCGTACTATGGACTGACTTAATCAACCAAGTTATCTGGAAACGACATGGTCCTAGCACACGATAAAGGCCTTGTCGTTCAACGACAACAGCTTCAAGGCCTGCAAGTGGTTTCTCTTAATTAGGACCATCATCGCCGTGCCTCCTTTAGAATGACGCAAACTGCGAGGTGGACAACCTGTGACTTGGAAAAAGGGTGCGAAAGGTACTACGAACAGTCCTCGTGATGATGAAGTCTTCGTGGCGCCCCCGGCCTGAAATAAACATGTGCCAGTGATGTTCGTGCTGTCAGTTTCTTTCCAGGTTGCCTGATTACGCGTTTGGGGTTGAAAGTAGACCAAGATGATTGCAGTAGGCTAGCACCAAATCTTTGCTGCTCCACTCTTTTCTCTTTCTTCACTTCAAAACTTTAAGTATAATTAAATAAACCTTGTGGTTGTACGGCAGTGAAGCGTTAGTGTCAATACTGACGTTGCTGTTTCTGACGATGAATTAACAGCCCCATTTGCCAATCGATATACGACATAGGAACAACCACATCAGAGCAAGTGGGTCACGGAGTAATAGAGTATCCAAAGCAGGTGGTTCACCTAAACAGTTAATCACGGAGAACTACGTCGAGCCGATAAAATAAATTTAGTGTGAGTAATCAAGAGCTAGAAATTCAGGAGCAGCCCGAATCAGAATAACTAGTAAGAGCCCGTGACTAGATCGTCCGGATTCTGGTCTTCAGTCGAGCAAGGTGAAAATCTAACATACATGTAGACCACTATCGACAGTGTAACTCACTTGCTTCAAATCTGGTGGGACGTGTTCACAGAGCTTCTCTACCATAATCTCCGTTGGTTTGAGATCCAGATATGGAGGTTGTCCCGTGTACAACTCAGCCATGACTAGTCCAAAACTGTAGATATCAGCTGGCCACGAGTAGCCGATGAAATCCTGCACCACAACCTCCGGAGCATACCAGGCTAACGGGTGACTGTAGGCATCTGCGGATGATTGCACATTCCAGCCTCGCCAAGATGTGTACACAGGAGGAAGATCATTGCGTCCAACATCAAAACCACGCGGAGGAAACTGACAAATACTTCCAAGACCACACAGAAGCACATTAGGCTGGAAGTCAGTCAACAGTAAATGTTTGGCACACAAATTCCGATGCAAAACCCCGATAGAGTGCAGTCGATCAAGACCCAAGAGAGCGCGACTGAGAATAACCGCAACAGCAGCCTCCGGTAGCCCAGATAATCCGCAACGACGGAGCAGGTCGAAGGCAGAACCATGAGAACTCAGTCGATATGATAATGTGAGAGAACACTGATCCAATTTGATGCTGAGGGGAAGGCTAATAAATTGCGTTTTCTCTGAAGACGACTGCTCGTTAGTTGATACGTTTATCGGAGACACCAGCTTACGAATAAAGTTGATATTGCTCAGCAATGAAGAGAGACTTGAACGGTCACATAACTCCAAGTTTACAGTCTTCGACCAAAAACCACGTTGGGGGTCCGTCGCGTAGGAAACTGCATCAGAAGGATCACTTGAAACGTGTGTTTCCTCCACAGGACTATCCAAAGCAGCAGTTCTGTTTTGGGTATTGGGGGAAAGACCGGAAAACTTACATAAATCTTTCTTCCCAAAGCATTTTTGCGCTTTCGGTGGACGTTAGAAATTCCTTTCAACCAACAAAGGAAACCTCGAACATTGGGATAAAAAGCACCCAAACCGTAGAAGCCCCTGAATGGAAAAATAAGTGATGATTATTGAAATGTTTTGAGAAAATAAATCGTAGCATATTGAACTTTGGCTGCGAATAACCGAAGACTACTAGTGCTCAAAAACCGAGCTTCAGATGTGAATATCGAACACAGTGCTGTGCCAAACTTGACATAACAGGAAGCGCTGAAAATGGATAATTCAGTCTACCGGTAGTGAAGCATGAGTGTCAACACTGATGTTGCTGTCTCTGACGATAATTTCTATCAGGACTGAATCAGCACAACTGGATGAAATTAGGTCAGTAACCGATACCTTAGTACACTGTAGGCTCCTACCAAAGCGACTGAATATTTGTCTGGGTTTCAGGATTGTATTGGCAGTTGTGGGACTGTTCACTGAACGATTTTCAGGCCTCTATCTATAAGCATCGAATATGACTAAAAAGTGCCGACCACCAAATGAATCAGCATAGTCTATGTGAAGACGAGACCAGGGTTCGGTTGGCTGCGGCAGCCATCGTAGGTAAGTTCTCACGCGTGACTTAGTGGCCCCGTCAAACTGCAAGTGAGATTTGGAGACCTGCTCAAACTGGGCGTCCATTAGAGGCCAGCAGACATGACTCCGTGCAAGGAGCTTCATTCTGTTTGTTTCAGGATGTTTTGTGAGACTGATTCAGAAAGGCTGTGTTAGAAGGACTGCCTCCAAATGAACAAATTCATTTTGCTAACAATTTCTCTTGTACACTGAAACCTTGTTTCCTCCATTTCAGCCTTTCACTGATATCCTATTGGACTGTTCGCTCTTTTTTATATTCTGGTTCATTTGAATTCATATCACGGAACAGTTCAGTTGTTTCCAATACAACACCCTGAAGCTCGTTTGTCTTATCGATTCCAGTGTAACTAACAAGTCTGATTGACGCATCAGTAGAGACCATAACAGGCTGGATGCAGTTTCTTGGGAAAGAGAACGCGTTCTGAAAACAAAAAACATCCGTCGGCTAACACTGGTGTGACACGCCGGTTGAAGTAGGGTATCAATTCATCTTGTGGGCAGATACGCGGCTATTGGCCGCGGTGATACTTGACCTGCTGGATACTAGTCTGGTGGAACACGTCAGCAGTCACTGGGAGGGTGTGAAGTGTTTCCTATGGTCCCAAGACAATTGTTGCGACTACGGTGTCTTCTGGTTCTGACCCCCACGAATCAATTAGATACGACAGCACATCAGAGGCTGGTGATGGACCAGTACCTGTTCTTGAAGTCATATCCCAGGAGCGGAGTGGTCCATTGTTGGAGGAGATTGGCGGTATACACTATAATTCTCTTGTTCGAGTCATAGACAGCAAGCAGTGGCTTGTGACCGATCAGTAAGGTAAATTGACGGCCATAGAGCATTTTATGGAATTTAGTGCCGGCAAACACCATCACCAAAGCTTGGTTTTCTATCTGACTGTAATCGAGCTCGACTGGTGTCAGAAATGGGGCTGCATCATCATCGACAGCACATCGGTGTTGAACAGTGATGCTTCGCTGCATGGGCAACAGCTTTCTAGCTACTGTCGGAGAATACATGCGAGGTCACAACATCAATGCGATAGTTCGGAGCATCCAATGCCACAACGATTCCTAGTATCGGATCGTAGTGGCTGAGAAGCAAATCGGAGTTCAGCTTGGATTCAAGGGCGCATTGACATTCATCTGACCATGTCCACCTGTGGCCCCTGGTGAGTGGCTGATTCAGCGGGCGTCGCAGGCGATGCATGTCACGTAGAAACAAGCTATAGTGGCTGACGAGACCGAGGAGCAATCTGAAGGATATCAGGTCTGTAGGTACCAGCACGTATTTGATGGCGCCATTGTTTTCCGGGTCATATTAGTCAATGATGAACCAGGCAAACCAATAACATTGCCCATGTGTGAACGCGTCCGCCTGTTCAGAAGTGATACTTGATTCGCATCTAGCGTGCGCTAGTGGATTAGTGGTAATACACTCTCCTTACATGTCAGCTATAATAAAGGCGAAACCCCATCACGAAGAGACTGGACCTTACCGTGGTGTGGCAGTTTGTGTACCTTGTCAACTCATTGAGCTGTACTCGGGGGTGTCCGCGCGACACTCGCAGTCTCTCATAGCAGGTTGGTCAATAATTAGAAGTCTGACGAACACAGTCTCCTGGTCCTCCAGGTTGGGGGTTCGAACATATATGGCGATTTGTTCCGTAAAAAAGGTAATGTGCTTGTATTTCCCGCCAAACACTGCTGCCTTGCGGTCAGGCTTTTGAGCCAAAGGCTTTGGTTGAGGACCCTAATCGTTCCCCTGTCTAGGTGTGGACAACCTGGTAGTATGCCAGCGCACGTACAACCATGAGTTGCAATATACAAATAAACTCACGTCATATCGGCCGTCGCGTAGTGCCATCAGTCGGGTCGCTTTACTTGCTGCATACTGCAGCAGCACCCCACCAACAAATCTCACCTTGTGGGCCCAGCGCTTAGGACTGTTGACTCCGTTCGTCCTGCATCGGTTTTACAGGCACCATCTGCGCGTCATCCGGTATCGACACCCTCAAGCATCTCGAAATCAATCCTCAAGCATTGACATCCAGTCTATCCGGCCGCCTTCAATGTCCGCACTCTGAAGCAAGCAGGACAACAAACTGTTCTTGCTCTCACGCTGGACTCTCTTGGTATTGATGTGTGCTGTCTCAGAAACAATAATTCAAGACGCAAGCACAGTGGTTGAGCTAATTCTCCCATCACTATCCACTCACTCCCGGCGACGCAGTTCTGGTGATCCAAAGGCTGCTGCGGCAGGATGTGCAGGGGTTGGTATCATCCCAAGTCACCGGGCGGAAGGATCTTTGCTTGACTGGATACCCATTGATAGCCACATCCACGCGGTTCGTTTAGCAACGTCCGTGAGAGAATCTAGAGGAAGTGAGGTTCATCGCACTCTGATCATTGTGTCTGCTTACGCCCCGACTGTAGCTCTGAATCTGTCAAAGACAGTTTCTATGACGCTTTAAGTGCCCTTTGACAGCGGGCTAAAAACTCAGATGTCGTTATGGTTGCTGGTGACATGAACGCGCAGGTAGGTAGACTAAGCGCTGCCGAGAAGCGATTGGGTGGTCGTCTTGGATTGGACACCAGACGCACGGACAACGGAGATAGCCTGTTTCAGATGTGTGCCGATCACAGACTGTTCCTTTGCAATACGAATTTCCGGAACGGCTGAAACCGCTTGACAACGTGGTGCCCACCAACAAACCAGCCACGAATCCAAACAGACCACATCGCCATCAGTTATTAGTGGGGAGGGTCAATCATTGCTTGCTGCTCCTTCTGGAATACTAGCGTGGACTCCAACCGTTCATTTGTGTGCTGCTGCCTTTCATTGCACTTTTCAAGTCTACGCAAAACGCGCACACCTTGCATTGCAGCTGAGGAGCTAATGAACCCAGAAATTAAACGAAACTTTTAGAACCAGCTCGTCGAACGCCCTCCGGAGAGTCCGATGTCGGATATCGTAGTAGCGGTATTTTCCTCAGCTTAGTTCTCGGCCTGAGTCTCCCAAGCTAGCGTTCACGTCAAAGGTGCACAAGGCACATTAACGCCCAAAACGAGATCAAGAACATTTGGACAGCACTTCATCTACATAGTGTAAGCGGCGACAACTGTCTAGAAATTCTGACGCCTTCTGCATGCGCCATTGGCAACCGGCGTTCGGCCAATACTGCGTCATGATTGGCTGTTGAGTCCAGAATTTCGACCAATCAGATTTCGGCTTGCTGCCGGACCGGAAAGCGTCCCGAACTTTTAGCCAATCTTGCGCGGGATAGGCTTCTCGGCCGTAGCAGCACCTAACTGTGAGCGGTAAAGCGGGACCCGTGTGGAATTCCGCCTAACACCTCCCCCTTGAAGTTTGTTGGCGTAGCTTCGAGGCCGAGAGTTCACTTGCAGGGGCCTCATTAGCAGCAAGAACGTTTGCAAAATCTCTTCCTTTGGTCCCTCCCCTCTGGACTTCTGAAGTGCCCGCTTCAGAGTGTCACCGAAGCGTTCCGCCTGGCCGGTCGACTGCGGGTGAAACGGCGGCGAGCGGACATGCGTTATGCCATACTCCCGACAAAAGTTTGCGAACGCCGACGACGTAAACTGACTGCCGTTGTCGGATA
>SJOL01008577.1:10114-133361 GCA_004794785.1 Opisthorchis felineus
CAAAAGTTTTGGATATCGTGCCATTCCTGCACATAGCATAAACTAAGAAACACCCTCGTAAATCGCCGACCCCCCTACACGTTCCCATAGTCCCCTGAACAGGAAATAAATGCTCACGTCTTACTGTTTTTTTCAGCCCAGGTTTTCACACTTTCAACGCCCTCATGTACCCTCAGTTGGTGACCCCACCAAGTTTAGTCGTCACTGCTTCATTGGCTATTAGGTGTTCTCCGTACTAACTCCATCAAAATACGCATACCTATATCAGGCACCCAGGTAAAAAGCTTCATCGGAGGCTGACCTGTAGGACCTAAAATTTCCAATAGGCGGCTAAATGTACGATCGTGTCATACGCAAATTAAACCAATACATGACAAAACAAAACACATTATACTCATAACATCCAGCGGTGAGAAATAGTTGCTTCCCCGTTTTTGGCCAGCACGAGCAGTTTAAAGCACCGCGCCCCCACCTTTCCCCTCCTGCCGAAGCTATCGGACCTAACGTGATCTGAAATTCTTTGTTCGAACTAAATGTCTGTAACTATGATTAACAAATATTTTGCGCCAAAATGATACCAAAGCACGACGTGCTGGCCAATGACAAAGATGATATATATGGCGGGTTTGACGACTACAATAGCAGACTCGAAGAGGAGAACTTTCTCAACGATCCCGGATTTCAGCACGCCGTGACAGCGACGAGTCATGGCCGGAAACCCCCGGTGAGTCTGTAGTTATTGCTACTATTGTTGTCGTCGAAAGTCCTCAGCCGCACCTTCGTCCACATTTGATGTGGTACATGACATATCAATGTATTCAGAGAATGCGGAGTGACGGTCAAATCAGGGGCTGCCATGGGACAGTATAAATATCCCTTGTCAATTTGAGCGAATCATTTGGTTTGGTTGCTTCTATATTACATCAAACATCCCCACAACAAATATTTCATCACATTACGACGAATCAAATGTGAAGAGAGCTTATTATATGACCGAAAGCCGACGATATATCCGATTTTTGGCGAATTTCGTCATCCTGCGTCCTCGTTTTCGTCTAAACCAGTATTCATACGGTCATCCATTTTTTTACGGAGGCTCAGCATAGTTTCCGTTTGAGAAGTAAAAGGACGAGTGTTATTACCGGCCCTAGGATGTTTGTAGTACGGCAGCCTGGTATAAACCTATGATGATTTTTGGTACGGAATAAAACGTTGTGGGAAGGCAGTGCCGTGTGAAGCCGTACGTTTGACGTTTTCGATGACGGACATTGTCTGTTCTGGTGTGCGATCCGAGTGTAGGTTGTGCTCGAAAAGCCGAAAGTGGAGAAACAGGTTTGATACAATTTCATATCCTTTGTTGAATTTGTGTAAACCATCTTCAGTATGTCACAAACACCCATTGGTTTCATGGAGTACTGCGTTGTTAGGATCTATTTTGAGATGTGCGGCGTTCCTGTACAAGGTCCAAGTTGCACTGGTGTCTATTAGATATAATCCTGAAATATTTACTCTCTCGTGTGCTTGACTTACATCCCTGAACTTGTCATACACAGTGGCAGCGTAGTGAGTTGATAAGTTTTCATTTTTATTCAAATACCGGCCTCAAAGCGGCCATCTACAATTTCAGTGAAATACCCCCCTTTTGAGGGGATCCCCCAACACAGGAAGCAACTATACTGCGGTATTAGCTATCAACTGTCATGAAACATGGGGATAGTAGCCATGAGACACAGAACGTTCTGCATATCCGGAACCTAAAAGTCGTTTTACTGCTTTGTTTCTCATCCTGTAACAGTTCGACTTGTTATGGGAAATACGTTGAGTTGCCGTCACTGAAAAAGGATTTATAGCAATGCCATTGCATAGACTTTGTTTGATTGGTGTTTACTTAGATGGATAATCCGGCCTCAATATTGGGGAGAAAATGAATTATGTAGTACAGTTTTTCGTCCCTGCTATGCATACAGCCTTCATTAGGGTTACGAGAGCATCTCTTTCTTTCTGCAGACATTGTTGGCTTATTACGACAACCCTTCACTTACCATGACATGATAAATGTTGGCTTTCTTTGAACGCATTCTGCAGTGCCCGTTTTACATCTCTTTCTGGTCAATGATCTTTACCTTTTTGCCTTTTTTGTGGATTGGAGTAAGTCCATCATGCAGAGTGTGCTGCTTGTTTTTAACGTATGACTCATGTTTTTAATTTAGAGCAAACGTTACATACCAGTTCAGCTTAGCAGTAATTTAGCCTGCTATAAATAAGTCCATTTTTGACGAGACAGAGTCTTTCACTTTAACTCCTTCCTTAAATGCGTGCGTAAGTATTAAACAGTTGCTGTTTCACGCGGTTTTCACGTAGCTTAAGCCATCTAGACTAGCTATAGCAGTGTTAGAATTCACTATAGACTAAAGTATTATGAGCTGCAGCGCGTATTGTAATTAACTTTATTCAGTATCTGTTTTTTCAAACGATGCTTGTTTTTAAGCATATGAAGGGAAGTTTACGAAGAAGTTATTCATAATTACACAACGGAAATTCTCTGAATGGCAGCGTAGGCGTTTGCTTACTGAGTCCCTCAAGAACAGTGAAATCCAGAAACTAGATTACCAGTGTGCATGAGGCGATGTACAGTTCAACAGAATGGACCTTAATATATGACATTGCTGTCTGCCATAAATTTAACAAGCAGGTCATGTCTGCAGAAGGGCAGTAGAATGCAACTTCCCATGCTATCCTGTTTATCGGTCAGTTGCTATCGGAAACGTCGTGTCTTGGGGGTAAAATCTCAATGTATTACATATCACCAAGTGCAAAATTGCAGAAGTTAAGGCTATGTCTCTGTAAGACAGGTTATTCATGGTTGTTTTAAACGCAGCACTTTTTATCCACTGTTGCATCTTTCTAAATACTTATTTACTAGTTTTTAAACAAGTCTACGGCGCCTGAATCACCCATAGAACCTTCCTCAAAATGATCAATACAGAGAGTTTATCTTTGAAGTTTGTTATTCTCTCACGTTGATCCACCATTGCCATGAGTTTTACTCACTCTTCACGAAAGAAACGACGCAAAAAAAGTTTCCTGCATGAATCCCCTCAAATTTTGTTGGTTCCTGTGGTGCATATTCACAGTCATGACACGCTCTTATGGTGCCTAATAGTTTGGCTGTAACATCGTTTTATTGTGTAGCTGTCAAGCCACCCGGGGGAATCACAAGGGCTGAGGTACTGGCAGGTTGCCCAGTCCTGTACAAGGGCAGTCGGGATGCCGGAGCTGGGTTTGGACCACGAACCTTCCGGTCATTACATTTGTTCCTTAACAGCTGAGCTGTTTTAAGTCCTACAATACACAAACCTTATCAATAATTCATACCTCAAACACCATATGAAGCAATCAATAACAACAACCATTTATAATCAAACAGTTTTTACCCTGTATTTTTGGCGTGTTTTTTACCCCTTGTTGTAAGCTAAATGAAGAATACCCTGACCGTTGTACGAATCGGTAGGTAGTTTAACTGTCACAACGGACGATTATTTTTATCATCTGTCGTTGAGTCCTAGTTGGTTTTTCCTAAATGTTTGTGATTTATCCACTTTTAGGCTGTCGTTTTAAATCAGAAGAGCTGTAAGGATTCAAACAGAGTTCACTTTAATAGACGCCCATTGTTTGTTTATCTCAAGCTTTTTCATACGTTATACCAGGCGGCCAAATATGCTTTTTGGCAAACCAATCAACTACTATCCCTTCATTGCAGAACTGACACTATGGCGCCTAGTGTATTTTGGCTACCCCTCGTAATATCTTTGCACACAACGATGGCCGTTTATACCAAGTATCCTATACTTTGTGGAGGAAAACCGTGAAAATCTATTTAAACTTCATCAATGATGTAAAAGTCATTAAGAGCGTTTCACTCTAAAGTACTGACCATGCGCACTTAAATTATTATGTGAAGGTACGGCGTGATGGTAATGGTCTGGTGTCAATCCGATATACGGTTTCCAAAGGCCTCTTCAAGGCGTTAGTTTTCACTCCGCTACTGGCTAGGCAAATAATGCCAAGACAGGATACCGAGAGCCTCCCATTAAGTGCGGATCTGAAGTTGAACATCACGTCACTTATTTATTGTGGAGTTGTGAAACGTCGCTGGAAATTTTAGGATCCTGGGGTAAACAAGGCTTTAGAAACAAGCCTGAGATACTAGTTACCGCATACTGGGCGAAATTTCCAGTACCATAAACGTATATCCAGTACCAGTTTAAGGGCCGGAAAAGTTGACATACCAGTGAAAAACGCTACTAAAATCTATGACAACGAAAGGTGGATACTAAACTGGGTGTGTTCCAATAGGACTCAGTTGCATAACTCAGGCGTGCTTCGCGCATTTGGTTTTTGTTATATTGGAAAATCTGAGCGCACAATCGCAACTTCTAAACGGACGGTAAAGTTTTATTTTGCTACATGTGTCACTCACAGAATCTCTTGCACCAGATTAATCAATGGGTGGATCTCTCATGCCACATCGGCCGTCGCATGGTGCTACCATCCGGGTCGCTCTACATACCGTATACAGCGGGGCGGGTAAGCGAACACAGGTAGCTGTTGAAGCCATCATTCTTCCTCTTTCAATTACTCGTTCTTCTCCTCCTCCGTGCTCCATTTCCAGTGACATTTCGTAGACCCGTCCCTAAAGACTAAAGGACTCGTTCGCTGCCCATCTTTGCTTGCTGCAATATATACGGTTGATCCATACGCTACGGCCACAGGCACCTCGAAATCATCCCTCAACCACCAACGCTCCGTTCGACTGGCAGCCACTAAACTTCACAATCTGAAGCAAGCAGCTCTTGCATGTATGCTAGACTCGCTTTCTATTGAGGTGTGTTGTCTGTCTGAAAAGAAGATTTGAGACCCAAGTACGGTTAAATAGCTAACCTTTCCATTGGTTCCCACCCGCTTCTGATTGCGCACCTCTGCTGATCAAGAGGCCACCATGGCTGGTTTTTCTGGAGTTGACATTGTACTGAGCCACCGGTTGAATAATTGCCCGTCGACAGTCTCTTCTCTGTGGTTCGTCCGGCGGCATCCGTGAGAGCATCCCATAAATGCGCCCATAATTAATGTCTGCTCGTTGCGTCTGCCTATGCCGCGACAGGCTGTAGCTCTAACACTCATTTGAATACCAATTTGTTTTTCAAGGGAGACTCAACTGAATCCCAGCTTATGATGTTCTTCTTCAGCTGGGATTCAAGTAAGTCTCCCATGAACACCAAATTTGAATGCCTCTGAGTGTATTCGCCTTAAACTTTTCTGTTATCTTTGTTGTTTATTTCAAACGCGAATTTGTTTTAAACGGTACCGCACTGAAATGGGACATACGACGCGACTCGGTCTGCAGACGCAACGGCATACCAGAGGGTCTTTGAAGAGACTTATTATCTGGAGGGTTCAAATGCTGTAAAACTCTTCGGATGTCAATTCCATATTAATCGAATGCAATCCTGTTTTTATCTCCATCTCACAACAATATGTTATGCGATAGTCCTCGGCTGTTTACGGCAAACTTGAGTTTATGGTTTTGATGTAGTTTAGGTTAGTTGAATCCACCACGTGACTCTTGATAATATTTTCCGTCCATTAATTACACCAAGACCAACTGCCCGAGGTTAGTGTAATTTTGCTAATGATTTTCATAGGTTCTGGTGTGCCGTCGTTAGGCGCTTCCCATCTAGTTTAAAGCTAACTACACATGCCTTCATAATGCAAAATTGCTATCAGGTACTTGGACGCAACCTGTCCACAGCAGCTACCAGAGCTGCAATCACCACGTCACTTGGTCGGCTGAAAACTGGTGTTCGACTTACAACAGCAGCTGGATCAAGCTACACAGACGGCAGCCGCCCAATGACTTCAGTGCGTGCAGCTGGGTACTCATCAATGGGTCGCCGAATGTCAAGCGCAATGGGCCCCGGTACGGGCCAGACACCGCCAGAAATGGCTGCAGCTCCACCACTTGAAACAAAGTCAGAGGATAGCCCGGAGGAGCGCATAAGAGCCATGGAGAAAGGAGTAAGAGATGTAACTACGTTGTTTATACACTTGACCCTACGCATTTTGTAGGGTGAGAGGTTTTGTGAAATTTTGGCGGAGATTTCGTCCTGTCAGTGAAGCCAGTCTATGCTGAAGAGACAAGAAGCACTGCACAGCTGCTTCACCCTTATTGAGAATCATCAGCTGTGTACATCTCACGAAAATCCAAGGATTTTCGAACTCTCTACCTCCCGGCTGTTGGTTGGACACTTAAACGTTCGGTCGCTTGGTTGACTCGGCATGGCCGATGTAGTCAAATTCGCAATGTTGTACCATTTTACTATCTTACGGAACGTTTCATCCATCCAAAATATATCGTTTATTGTCAGATATTCATATTCAAGAAATTTTAGTTTGTTATTTTTAAGAAAATTTAAACTTCTTATCCAGCAGTCTAACACTGTCAACTGATTAACTAAATCAGTGTTGTCATTTAACCGACCTAACCGTAGTTACTGGGCCACAGTGCACCTAAAAATAGTGAAACTATTGAAAACACATTGGCAGGTGCCCAATGCCAGGCAGTCTTATACAACTATCTATTTTGCGGGGCAAATCGCAAGCCTACTTGTGTTTCTGACCAGCTGATTTTATCCGAACTTTCCGCTTACTTGTGAGTAGACAAATCGTTTAAGAAAGTGTTACAGATGGCTTTGCTCACCCATCCTAAAGCTTCATGGGTGAAACGAATGCATTATTCATCAGATTCCGTTAATAAGCTGGGTTGTCTACAAACTTCTTAACTCATCTAGTAAAGTCCGATAAACCTATGGCAGTCAGTCTTTCAGCTATAATCCGTGTACCGAAGAACATCGGTTCCAGCTGCCACAGTTCCGTTCACCGAGGATAAGGAGAGCGATGGAATGCGGCCACGCATTGGAGGCAGTATGCTAACTATGGTTCTCACTCAACAGTGAGGATGCCAAGGAGTCATGCCAGACAATACCTGGAAGTACGTCAGGCCGTAGCGAAGGAAGGAACATCAGACGGATCCTCCTCTTAAGGTCTTTAGGTGTGATCGTTCATGAATTGGCAGTGAATTTGGCAGTGATAGTATATTCGAAATTAAGGAGATGAGTGAGTGAACTGCTCAGTAGCTGAAAGCGATGTTAACCCAATAAGAGAACGGACTGGGTGCTCTTCTGAGGACGCTGAATGGACAGAGGACGGTTTTGAACTTGGGTTGATCTAGTTTTCAATAGAAGTAGTTCCGGTTTGCCGGCAGTTTTCGCTGGATTTTGATTATCTCTTTGTTGTAACCCTTTCCGAGCTTTTTGGTCACATTACCGGGAGACGATGCTACTGGAACCGTTCGGATTAATTCTACTAGCATCTTGACAAGAATTTTCGTTTTACAGCCTAGAAAGTTGTATTGGAGGAAATATGCAGCCACGTTAAGCAGTAAAACCAACGCCTGTGCGTACACAGGAGGAACAAAAAATAAGGCGAAAACTGAAAACTGGTATTACTGGTTGGGTCGGAGCTACCAGTGGTTCAAGACTGGGTTTTGCGTAGGATAGGGTAAGATAGAATACGATGGGATAGAAGTGTGTGTGTGTGAGCGGGTGTTTTATGCTCACACTAATGTAAAGGTTCGTCTAATGGATTCAGAATGTACAGTATGCTTTTACACGATACTGCTTGGGGTTTTACAATTATTTAGTGATTTTCACGGCAACAGATATTCATAGACGTAATACACTACTCAGGTTGCTACTACTAAGATTGCTGAAAACTCTTCGGCAGTCCATGATTGGTTTCGCCCTTCTTGGAGCTCATCAGGTAGGCGCGGTCCCCGAGTTTCCGTCAACCTTATGTACTACTTGAACACAAGTTGCACCAATTTAGCGAAATACACTCATTTGCATACCAATTTAGTTTCGACGGGAGACTCACCTGGAACCCAGCTGAATCTCTCGTTTTTGGTGTTTTTAAAAACCTATTTCGCAATAGCTCGAATATGTGCCAACTGAAACATGAGGCGGCCTGGTGTAGCACACTCAGTTGCTTAGGAACACGATAAACGAGAGATTCAGCTGGGTACATGGTGAGCCTCCCGTCACGACCAAATTAGATGTAACTTCAGTTTGCATGCTTCTAATGACCCGAAAGACATACCCGGTATATGCACGATTACTGCAGTATGGCATTAAATGCTGTCGCCATATTCATCTACCTCGAAAACTAACATGCCCTGAGCTCACCAGACCCTCCTCTGTCCACAATTCTTTCAGGTCAATCAGCTTATCGAGGAAAGCTGTATTGCTGCCTGCCGTGGAGAAATAACTGCTGCGTTCGAGAAGGCAAAAGAAGCCGGTCGTAAAGAACGTGTTCTTGTCAGGCAACGAGAGCAACTCGGTGTGGCCGATCAGATAAATCTCGACTTGACCTACTCTGTGCTCTTTAATCTGGCAAATCGCTACACAGCTAGCGGGATGTATCAAGAGGCACTGAACACTTATCAGGCTATAGTACGAAATAAACTATTTGCTCATGCCGGTAAGTTCTCAATCAATTAGGTCTTATTCATTATTTCTGTCTTGGTTTAGAGAAAAACGGGTGACTCAGCCGTTTTCTTTGGTAAATTATTAACGAAGCACGCAGTGTCACATAAACGTGGTCGCACTCCCTCACGTAAGTAGAAGAAACCTATTAATTCTCAGTAAAGAGAGTTGTCTTCGTTTGCACACCCCCATAGATTTATCAAAGAGAAGGAGTCTTTATAAGCGGAGCCGTCGGCAGAGGAGCATTTTTGTATGTTCTTCGTAAACTAGTGACGATGGTAACAGTGTCAACACTGACGATGTCACGTCCGTTGGTGATGAAACGTCTGCAATCAAACTGCCAAGCCCGGTGAACAAAACCCTAATAAATCATAGTATTTGCATCAATAATTTTTAAGATTTAAAGCATCTTCCGGTTCCCAAACTTTGTTCAGAAGCATAATTTACCCAGTATCTCATATCTTCTTAGTTGAGTTCACCAAAATGCCCGTGTATTGTGGTTAACCTTTCAACCTTAATGGTATTTTCATTGTTAGAAATAGTGATTATAAGCAAATTACCCCTCAACAACCATTAATCAGCAAAGACTAGCAGAAATTGCACGCTTCAAGTCGGTCTTTAGTTGTTTTCTGCGGTCAGATTTAACCAATTATGAAGCATTACTGTGTATATCTTTTACCCGTCCGTGGCAAGGGCGACAGATTTTGTATCTTACACAGTGTTTCCGTAGAAACAGCAAGCATATATATTTTAAAATGTGTACCTGTATTTTGGTTCCAGACCGTCATGAAGTCTTTGAACCTGGGCCATCCAAAAGTACTCATTTTATTTCATTTAGTGAGCTACCCCATTATTTCACACCGTGCAGTGCCATTTCGTGCCATTTTAAGTTTCGTACAATTCTGGTGTCATTTAAAATCCTGACTACTTGCTTATTCTACACCACGATGGCCGTTTCTTGAATAAAGCTGAATTACACTCAATGCCCTTCTGAGTCGTCGCTGCTCATTATTGTGGTTTGGATCCACAAACAGTGTTGGCCAGTTTTTGTTCGAAAGTTGAAAATGGAAGATATTAGCGAAGTACACTCATTTGGACGCCACTTTGGTTTTGACGGGAGACTCACCGGGAACCCAGCTGAATCTCTCATTTATGATATCGTCTATTGTCGTTTGCGGCGTGGAACCGGATTGGTGTTCTGTAGAGCACCACTTCAGTTTGGTTGAAAGGCAGGCATTCTTCGATACCAATAGTCTCATTTGCTATGATTTTTTGACATTGTGGTTTCAATGGTTCAAACAGCGGACGAACCGAAAATTTCTTTAATCTCTTCTTGAAGGTCGTCTCAAAGTAAACATTGGCAATATTTACTTTGCTCAGAAGAATTATTCCAAGGCGATAAAGTTTTACCGAATGGGTCTTGATCAACTTCCCAACACACATAAATCAATGAGGTAAGTTGATTATCCCCCCTCCTACGAGGGGACGAGAACGAAATGACCAATAATTCAGAATCAAAATCATGCAGAACATTGGCATCACGTTTGTCAAACTTGGACAGTTCAGCGAGGCGATAACTTCATTTGAACACATCATGCAGGAGGAGCCCGACGTGAAGACCGGTTTCAATTTGATTTTGTGCTACTTTCTGACCGGTGATCGGAACAAGATGCGATATGCTTTCCAGCAATTGCTTCGAGTGGACTTACACTTGGATGACGAGGATAGATATCTCTCGCACAATGTGAGTGCTTTTTTATCAACGCGCGACTGAATTTTTTCGTCCAGGTTTGGTCAGCACATTCCAGACTGAGACGTGTGTGACAGTATGATCAAGTTAAGACCTATTCGGCATACAATTAGTAAACAAGGTGAACAGAAGCAAGTCAAAATTTCCTCGTAAGTTCGCGAGCTGTCTTGACGGATTTGCGTGACGGTGGATCTTGACTTCGGGCACTGCTCGATGAAGTGACTAACTGGGCGATTTTATCAAATATTCCTTTTTGCTCGTGTTAAAATGCACCGATATTCTTCATAAGATATTCCAGAAACACCCTTGTTACTTTCTTGTGCAAAATAAAAGCAAAACATAAATGACGACATACCACTAATAAATGTTTACTGTATGGAGTCAAATGGAGCCGACATTGGTTCTGTGTTCCAAGACGATGGATCTGCCCACACGTCCCAGATTTATGGGGGGAATTGTGGAGACTGAAGACCCAGTCAACCTATTTTCAAAGAATACAATTTAGGATTGGCTAGGCAAGCGTGGGGATAATTTAATGCCAAATCAGAATGTTGAATGTAATGAAGGATGAGCTGTTCTTACAATGATAACTTTTTCGTTGACCAAGTTATTACGTGGTTAGAATAAATCTTTAAAATTTGGTTATATGGTTCCCGTTACCAAAACTGCAGATGCTTATGTTGCCGTACGCATACTAAGCACTGTCTGTTCATTCATTACTGACCAGCCAACGCATTCCCACGTTTCTCTAGCATGTTTGACTAGTATGAAGGCAACCCACATTCCTTTTTACGGTTACATTTATATATATTGGGTGGTGAATGTGTCTAAATGTTAATCTAAAAAGCATTTCACTTAATTGGGCAATCTAACGATTGGGCTGTTATATCCGAGATGATGCCCTGTCAAGCCACAGACTGAAATTCTGACTGGTTTCTAGTGTAACTGTGGTGTCTAGGTGGGTAAAACTGTCAGCATCAGCGTGGTCCCGTGGTCAACAGCCTGAAACTGATAGCCGCAAACTAACGTACGGAGTATCTCTACGCTCATCTGGTGTGACTCAGTTACACCTGGGTGCTTCATATTTTCTATTTATTCAGGTAATGATGTAGTTTCGGGATATGTGTGCCTTCCAGAAGAGTATCTCTTTGCCCTGAACAGGTATCCGCGTTTGGCTGCAATCGGAGACACTGTCTGTGGTGCGTACACCTTCTTCTTCATATCGTACTGGGCTCGCTAAGGCGTTATAATATTTTTGAACAAAGCTGAGTAGTCCAGCATTGATGGTTGGGTTTTACCTGATGCTATGACTGCACTTCTCTTGAGAGATTTTCTGCTATCTGCGGCATCCCGAAATAGGATAGTAACCCAACCAAGCTCTACAACCGATGTTGCAATTATTTACTATTCATTTTACCTTTAAAGCGACGACCATAAAAGTGGAGTCTATTCTAGGCATCCTTGTTGAAGAAGCAGGCGTATTGTACATCAGACGGACTGTTGTTAACTGGTAGGCGTAATCTCGAGATGTTATTAAATGGACCACCAAGGAACTTGCTCAAGGACAATGAACGGACAAAAGGTAGCCAGAAGTCTCTAGGAGTGTCACGCGGGGAGCTTAGAAATGGAGAACACTGCCAAGGCATATTAAGAAAATGCCTCACGCCGGTTCTTGTCGCCTTCGCAAAAGGAGGAAATTTTCCGCATAAACTCTTTTAATGCAAATAGAAACAAGGCATTTTGCTATGAGCATTACTGTGTTTAGTAGTTATTATCAGTTATTATCACACTTTTTCAGATGCTTGTTTTTCAAACCTGCTCAGTGACAGAAGCGAGAGCTTAAATCACGTACCTATGAGAAGGCGCACACCCTCCGATACATGTTGCTAAGGGAGATTACAATCACCTGAATGCATTCTGAAAAGTCACTCAGTTAGTAAATAATGCCTGGCTGATAGCTAACAAATAAACTATGCTCTTAGCTTTGGATTATGTGGCAATTTGTCAAAGCCCACAAAGACCTATGAATGGATTCACTTAATCACACTCTGGTACGACTAATTCTCAAAGCTGTTTGCAAACCCTAGTTTATTTTCATTGGCCCCCGTGGTTGAGTACCTGTTCGGAATTTCGCACAACATTCTATTTCCTGCATCCTCACGCCCTGAGTCTGCAGATTGCTTTAAGCACTCATTTGACTTAGATCTCCGGAGAGAAATTACTTCTAAGTGTCAGCCAAGGTAGAATCTGATCAACGGTTGTAACTTAAAGTCTCCAACTGCCCTTCGCATCAAAGTATGAATCCCAAAAGTTTGGCTATCTCAGACGCAATATACAAGGTTCATAGACAGCGAATCTAGTATGTATTGCATAAAGAATTCCACCGGCGTTTTGATAAGAAAATCTAATAATCAGTGCCTAAATCCGCTCATTCCTCTTTTCAGGACGACAAGCAATACGAACTCATCCTGGAGGTGATACGTAATGACGAACTCCGACTATTCGAAAAGAAAAGGTAGATGTGTTTCTTTGAAGATGATTTATTCATTCGAATATTGATTTGTAGAAAAGCAGAGGCTGAGAACTTTATCAAATTGGCTGCAAAGTTGATCGCCCCTGCAATCGAATCCAACTTCAACACTGGATACGATTGGTGCATAGAACAAGTGAAGATGTCCATGTATCACGAAATTGCCAATGACCTCGAGATTGACAAAGCTGTAATGTACTTAAAACAAAGGGATTTCCACCAGGTTGGTTTTGGAGCCATTATTCCACTTTGATTTGGTACATTTTGATCACTTTCTTGCTAAGGATAATCTGCTCTGCTGGTCTTTTGCTTCCGCCCGCTCGAATGTTATTCACAGTTATCTCTGGGCGTTTGCAAGAGTTTAACTAAGTTACGAATGAAAACCGCATTTGAAACTTGACATTTTGGGGATGGATACACTCACACGCAGCGGCAAACGGCAGCTCCAGTTATGTGCTGACCACAGTCTATTTATGTACAGTACTAACTTCTGAAACAACAAAGCCGCCTGGCTGCATGGTGCCCCCGCAAGCGAGTAAACCTCCAACACAGGTAGACCACATCGTCATTAGCTATGGGTGGCTTGGGCCAGTTACTGGCTGTCTCTTGTTCTGGATCACCCATGTGGATTCTGATCACGCACTCATTCGCTGCTACTCCTCATCCCGCTTTTAGGGATTCTGATGCGAAGTAAGTCTACCAGAATCAGATACCGAAGTCCCTTTCGGAAAAAAGGTCTTCCGACGCTGACACTTACTGTAACCCTGAAAGATATTGGGCGCTCCACTTGTGGAACGGCGCAACCGACAAGATCCAAGCACTGGACATCAAGCAACATTCGAAAATTGCTCAAGGCTCGGTGAGCCACAGACTTCAGGTGGAAAAGAGTAGCTTTGCGCACCGATAATCCTGGTTGATTCAGGAAGCTGAAGAGACAGAGGATGCAATAAACTCTTGGAATATGGGCAAACAAGTTCAGCTGATACTCACTATAGGCCCAAGGAGGCCGCCGGTGGGCGAAACAGTGACAAAAAACGGATCACTTATTTCTAAAAAAGAAGAGCGTCCCAGTTGTTGAGGTTGAACACTTTCAACAACAGTTCAACTGACCACCCGCAGTGGCTCAGCCGGATTCTGGACCCACAACGCAGCCCTGAAATATGAACATGGAAGCCCCAATGGCTTCCAAAATAAGGGAGTGTATTTTGTCTCCCAAGCGTCATCCTGACGATTTCCCACCCACCCTGCTCAAAGATGGAGATGGAATGCCCATTTAGCAGTTTTATAATTTACCTGTCCCTGCCTGAAAGAAAGAGACTATTCCAACCAACTAGGCTGAGTCCGTAGTGGTGCCCATTTTCAAAAAGTGTGGTCGCAGTGAGTGTACCACAGAAGAGTTAGCTCGACCCCCGCTGTAACCAGACTTTTTGCGTCGCCTATTCTACATTGTCTTAGGAAGGCTCGAGAAGACGCGCCCAGGGAACAGCAAGCAGAATTCTGGCCTGGAAGATGCTGTGTGAATCATACTTTTACACTCCGTCAATTGTTGGAGCAACTGTATTCGTATAGGCGCCCTACAATCTCGGTGTTCCTTGACTTCAAGAGGGCGTTCTTTTCTGTCGACCGACCCGTTATTTTCAACATGCCTGTTCCACAGAATGCGCTTCAGAATTTTGTAAATAGCATGCGCTATTTGATTGACATAATTGTGGGCACCAGATGGTGTATGGAGAACTCTCCAAAAGCTTTCTTACAAGCAATGGTGTTCGGCAAGGTTGTTTACCCTCTTCATTTTTGTTTAGCTTAGTTAATGATGAGCTAATGAGCCAAAAAACCGGAAGGTCTTCAAAACCCTGGTGTTCGGATCTCCTGGCGCGAGGGCCTTGTCGACGCGCAGTATGCAGAAGACATTGTTCTCATTTTTGAAAATGTGCAGGAAGCGCAAGCCTTTCTTGCAAATTTGACCAAGGCTATTCAGTTCTTCGGTACGTTCATTATGGCCACAAAGTGCAAAGTCTTATCGCGAGAAGTACAGTCCTTGCAGATGCTTCTGACAATTTGAGGAGTTACACTGGATGTTATGGAACGCTATTCATAACTTGGAAGTTGCATTGGCTCAGACGGTAGTGTGACAGACGAAGTAAACGCGCGAATCTCAAAGGCCAGAATTGCTTTTGCTAATTTGCGACGCTTGTGGCATCAGTAAGGCATCTCACTGAGTCTCAAAGAATGCTGGCTGTATTGTTGTGCGGCTGCAAGACTTGGCCGATTTGGGCGGAGAATCTGAGGCATTTTTTAGGCTCCTGGCCACCAATGTCTCAGGCATAGCTGGAATTGGCCCAAAAAATCGAATTCTCAAAGAGGTGGTAAGGAGGTGATCATATGTTGCAAGATAATGACCACTACAGACCATTCACACATCAGTGTGCCAACTGCCAGCCTGGTAGTTGAACACAGTGATGAAACTAAGTAGAATAATATTGTTGAATTCCTAACTAAGGCATCAATTTATCACCTTCAATCAGCACATGTTATCGTTAATGATAGTGTGAGGAGATTTGTTAATTTTTAGTTGAGATTCCATCACGTAATTGAAACCAATCTATGCTGGAAAGCCGAGAAGCACTGCACAACGGTTTAATCATTATTGGCAACCATCATCTGTGCGGATCTCACGAAGCTCTAAGGAATTTTGAACCTGTGACTTCCTGGCTGCACAACCGTTGGGCCACGAGCGACTGAAAAGCAGTGTGCTTGGCTTTCATTTTAACAGAATATAGCACCACTCATCCTTCAGTCACAGAACCCACGTCCCGCGGTCACGTATTGAATGACTCCTCCAGTAACGGCTTCTCAGAAGGATGTTTCGTGAGATGCGCACTGCTTATGACCCCCCATGAGGATGAAACGGCTGTACAGTGCTTCTCGGCTTTTTAGCACTGACCGGCATCAATGACAGGACGATATCTCAGATGAGGATATTGTCATTATTTGGGTTCAGGGAATAAACATTTGCATGTGAATTTTTGCATACAACTACTTCGGGGGTGTCAAGCGAGCACCACTTCAGCCTAAACGGAGATGAGGCCGGGGAATCTCAGCTGCGGGCGATTTGAAATCTTTCAAACGGTAAAACATTAATCAGAAGTTTCGATCATGCTTAGTCATATCGAATTCAGACTGACAAGACATCCGGTCAGTTTTTTGATACCAGTGATTACAAAGGAAGACAACTACTATGCTACAAATTCACTGGACGTTGAGATTGGGTTAGAACCTTTGATTTGAAAAGTGAACACTTGTGACCTGTGCACGTGCAGTCACTTTGTACAAGCATCACATCATTGAAAACTGCCGACTTTGTATATGCCCTCTTTGGATCAGAATAGTTCGGTTTCCCATTCCGGCAGTGTCCGAAGATGTCAGTGTTAATTTCATGAACTGGCCTATCAACTATTCAACGACTTAACGCAGTTTTGGTCTTCTTTTTCATCATACAAATGGAGAAGCAGTTGACGGACTGCAATCCAAAATAGGTTTATCATTGATGTAGATGATGCGCTGGTGGAAACTGAAGGTACTGAAAACATTTGGTGTTACGTTCAGAGTATGAAAAGTATTCCATCAAGTCCTCCAGTAAAGCATGAGGGAGAAGCCAATGAATGTTTGCCCCACTTGCGGACCCTGATTAGATGAACAGCTGATGAATCTTTTAAAAGTGGTGTTTGGAGAAAACCTGCGTTGTCAGCTCAGTAAAATACATTTCCGTGTTTCCACGCCGTCGTAATAACTTATTCTGTACAGAATTGTTTGGACGATGAATTGAAACTACCAGGAAAGGCCTCGGAACAAATAGGGTATCCTTCGCGTCTCACTAGTACACACGTTATATGAAGATTCAAGCCCTGAAACCGCAGTAGTATATCCAAGAGACCGATCTACATAGAGCTATTGAAGGGGACGAACAGTGCGGTAGGATGTAAAGTTATCAGTGGTTCCAGCTACCCTAAATTGAAACAAACCCACGTGTTGAATCAAAATCACGCTGTGTAGCCTTGACGCAATTTAAATCTGCAGAAAAAATAAGTGTTTCATCGCTAGAATTGGATAGTACATGCCTCTTATTGTTCCAGTTTTTTTCAGCAATCTACGGCCAGACGTCTTTCCAGCGTTGACTGTCAATCTGATCTCGCTCCTTCATTAAGGTTGCAATAAATCAACCAAAGCTTTCAGTGTGTTCAAAAGTAGCTTGGTGTGACCTTTAAGCTGCCTTAAACCTACTTACAGGTCATATTTTTCGTGCTGTTGGCTGACCTGTGACCAAGTTGTAAACGTTGTTTCACAGGTAGGTATGAACATCCTTTCGGTTATTGGTGATGGGACACGAAGAAGTTCACCCATCACTCTGCATGCTCTCATTGCTTTGTAAAAACTTCTAACTTCAGTCTAGGAAGTGGTCAGCACGTGTTTGTTTTTTGTGCATGTAATCACTTATTTATGCCAATTTATTTTAGGATGGCGGGAAGTCTTTACACACAAAGGTTGGTACGAGGATCCCTGTTTATTTTCATTGTTTTCTTACCTGTCGTTTCCGGTCTGATAGGAATAGCATTACAAAGGTGTTGAACACGTTTTCTGTATAATTACAGGCGATCGAAACACTCAAGTCATTTGAACGGAAAGATGCACGTGTGGCTAGCACAGCCGCTACGAATTTATCCTTCCTGCACTTTCTTGAGGGTGACCTCACGCAGGCTGATCGATACGCCGACCAGGCATTGGCTGCCGACCGCTACAATCCATCAGGCATGTCATTCTATTTTCCTGATTTTTTTAATGTGAGTTGAAAAGCTACGGTAGCTGTAACCAGGACATTTATGACCACCTAACAAGTAAAATTTGGAGTAAAAGTGAGTGAGTGAGTGAGTGAGTAAGTAAGTAAGTAAGTAAGTAAGTAAGTAAGTAAGTAAGTAAGTAAGTAAGTAAGTGAGTAAGTAAGTAGACAAGCAAACAGGGCAAGCAAATAGGCAAATGAGTAAATAGCTAAGCAAGTCAGTAAGCAAGTAGGTAAATATTTAAGTGCGTAGGTAAGTAGTAGTTTGTAGGAAGTATGAAAGCTCTTAAAGGGATAAATACAACTTGTTGTTTTTGTCTCAGTGAGGCTAATGAACAAATACAAATGCAGCAGTATGCAGACCCACATGAACAAATTCAGCCAGCCTACTGAACGAACTGACCATACAGTAGCAACAACTTGTACGCAACATACCAAATAAGCTGTTTCAGTCCAAATAGCGATGAACTTACTTGCCCAGGTACGGCCTGTTAAGTCTAGGTTAACAACAGAAAACCTGTGTGGGGTAGTACTTCCTTTCACCAACTTAATTGTTACGCCAATATTTTAGCTCTGGTGAACAAGGGCAATGTATTATTCAAACAACAAAACTACGAGCGAGCCCGAGACTGCTACGCCGAAGCGCTACAAGATGATTCCAGTTGCGTTGAGGCTCTGTATAATCTGGGTCTGGTGTGCAAAAAACTAGAGCGTTATGAGGAGGCATTGGAAGCGTTCTTCAAACTTCACGCCGTGCTACGCAACAGTGCCCCCGTGGTCTACCAAATCATGGACATATACGAGAAAATTGACGATCCAACACAGGCACAAGAATGGTGCGTTTTCCGTTACTTGCTCGTCTGGATTGTTAGTACATAAAATTACTGGCTGAGTGACTGCCTTATCCAGCAAAACCACCCTATATTATAGTTTTTCCTAAGAATAATGACAAAAACAGTCGATTGCTGGCGTATGAAGGCAATATATTGGCACGATTTATCGGAAGCAATTTAATAGGAATAATTCGGTTTCTCAAAGTTTACTTAAGGTCAACCGGTAAACCCTCTGTCGTAAAGTACAGTTTGCCTGATCGCAGTATAAACTCGAAGAAATATGGACTTGGAGGATGTCATTAACATTCCATAAGTTTATTCATGCAATCTGACCGACCGGAGCAGAATTCAAAGTCCTTCCTTTACAAATTTGACATCTTATATATTCCGTATTTATTCTGAACCGGTTTCAAAACGGTTGACATTTTCTTCAGGCATGCAAACATATCAAGGTATATCAACTAATCTTTCACAAGCTGTATGAACACAAGCAGCAAACGCAGAAGTACCCACTTAAACGCGTGCTGATAATGTTCCCATGAATGTTGACGAAATGCCTGTGAGCAAATTGGCAAGTCCGGGTAACAGACCAACAGTCAACTGATCTACAACAAGTTAGACCATTCGGGCTGCTAACGTTTCGAAATATTGACAAAAAGGTTTCATGGATAAGCAATCCCTTAACACAGCAGCTTTTCAAGAGCTAATCCCCACTCAAGGCGAACTAATTCTGGCATTTCTACATTTATCGTAGGAACCCTATAGAGGCTAACTAAGAGCCAATATCCTCCAAGGTTGAATAATTAGGGACTGCCGACTGACTAGGCATGACGCCAATGTTATACAAATACCTGCGCCATCAATAACTGGGTCACCGTTAACAGACTCTGAGGTGTTATGTGATTGTTGCGATATAATTCTTTACTGCTGATCGAGTTGTTGCTAACGAATGAAGTGCGGACAGGTAAGGCTGTCAGGACAGAGGTAGTACCCACTTTTCTGGTCATGTTATTGATCAAGACAACACAGTCACTTGTGATGGAGTTACGAAGGGAGAATAGATGGTTGATCCTGTCTAGGCTTGCGAAACCTAGCAGCATCTCAACCTTCAAGCTTCCTTCGGGGAACATGGCAACTAGGCACCGATAGGTTACTACACATGGAAGAATACAATATATAGATTACATCGAACCATGTTAATGCTCAAGCCGATGCACACACTTGCTGCAGGTCATTAGGTGTTTTAACGAATGCCGTAACTTTGTGGTCAAGGCCAACGTGGATGCTACACGAAATCCTTAGCTATTTGGCCGCCAGTTCGAGTGTTGCATTGAAAGCCAGTCCACCAACCTTTACTGATTTCCGGCGGAGAATGGGCAAACGCTTATGAGGTCGGAAAATGCCGCTGTTCCACAGGTTGCCAACGTGAATGATCTGCCTTCTTCAAGGAGCCGTTTTGGCAATGTTGTCCCATAATAATTCACAATGGTTGACGTGTTTATTTCACCGATGCTAGTGGACAGCGGAACATTCGCAATGTTCATCTCCATCATTCTAGCGCACAAAGACAATAGAAGTTTTCCTTTCGGCAAGCAACTGAACGCTACTGATCAGTACACGAGAAGACTTGTACTGAGTGTGCCGGCGTTAGATCACATAGCATTAGTAAGCTTTCCCGGAAAAAACCTATATAAACTTCGCCCATCTTTTGTCAGCAGGACTAAAACAGGTCGGCTGCACCGTCCAGCCATTAACGGCTATTACCCTCCCGAGCGAACGAGCTTTCATTTTCCTCACGTGTCTGCAGTAAAGCGCCAGCATGCGTTACTGATGTGTTGCTATCGGTGATGATAAGGAGGGGAACGAAAAAACCACAGGGGGACTAACGATGCTTTTTCAGCTTACTTGACTGCTGCATCGTAATTGATGAGGACATAAAATCCGCATAAAAATCTACTCAGACGATAACCCAGTCTTTCTTAAAGCGTCGTAAAACCCAGACAAAATGGAGGCTAGACTGATCGGAGATGGTTTTGGCCAGCTGCTCTGTAGTATGTATGTATGTATAAATGTACTTATGTATGTACATATATATATATACATGTGTGTACATGTATATGTAAAAATATGTATATATGTGTGTATCACTCTCACTCCATTTAGGTGACGTGTTACAAGATTTTTCAGAAAACATATGCAGTTTTCATCGAGAATTCCGTCAGTGATATTCTAGGCCATGCCACAACAAATTTATAAGCACTTTTTTCTCCCCCACGACATTAACAGGGCAATGCAACTGCATGGCTTAGTTCCATCAGATCCATTCTTGCTTCAGCGTTTGGGTGACAACTACGAACAGGAAGGCGACAAATCCCAGGCTTTCTCCTACTACTACGATGTACGTCTAGAAAATGTTTAATCAAACCCTAATGTTTTTGCTCTATTGATACTGTTGCAATTCCTCTATGCTGGAGCCATCAACTCCGTGTATGACCCCTGAACTGTAGTAGCATTCCCGTTCAAACTAAATTAGTGTCCACATGGGTGTAGTTGGCAAATCTCGCCTAATCTGGCTTAAAGTAGAATAAAAGGTTTTACAGAAACCTACCTGGTGAACCTCAATAAGGGCAAAACCGGTCGTGAGCTGTAGAAGTTTCTTCAACAATCTTATCAGTAATGTTCCGACGAGAAACTACTCCTTTGTAGCAGTATACAATAAAATGCCTATTTTAAGCCAAAACAAATGAGTTATTTTGATCCAGTCCAGCTCACGTGGGCTGAATTTTATCTGCTTATTCTAGCTTTGGGCGTCAACGTTACTGTTTGCTCGTAATGTCTCCGGCTTAGTAAATGTGTCGTTTCCTTGAAGAATGGCTTGATGTGCACATGCTTGAACCACAGGCCTAGCAACCACATCATCCCTGGTTATTAGTTCAGAATTGACCCCCATTTCTCGTTCGGATATTACCACACTCAACTGAAAAAAATTACCACACTCATTTGAAAATTCAAGCATGGGAAAACACCGACTGAGTGGATATTGATTGTTTGGAGTTAGCCTTCGTAGGCAAACCTTATCTCTGTCAGAGTATCCAAGTTCTCACCGGACACCTACTATACTTTGGTTACCTTGCTCTGGAGCGCGTTTCGAAAGAATGCACGGACGAGTAAAATTCGCGTTCATCACTTGAAATAGACTGCGTCAAACAACCAAACAGTGCAAGAAATTTATGCTGCTAAGTAAAAATCTTTTGTGCAATTATCCTTCAACTGTCGCAGAAACGTTTTTCCTTCTTGGCTTCATTCTTCAGTCCTTCAAGTACTTCCCATGCAATTTTGATGTGATCGAATGGCTTGGCGCGTACTACATCGAGTCACAGTTCTGCGAAAAAGCCATTGGCTACTTTGAACGAGCTAGTCTGATGCAGTAAGTTGTGTGCAGTTTTTCATTCTATTGCACAAAACGTGTGGCTTATCTGTATTAGAAAGATACCCCAATCTGGATGGGATAACGTTTGCTTGTCACAAAAGTGTGCTACAACTAAGATATATATCTGTCGTATAGCAAGCATTGGGCAGGCATCACGTCTGTATAACTGGCTTTACTTTATCCGGGCCTGCTGCTCAGTAAGTTTGGCTAACCAGAAGAATATGGAAGGAGCATTATAGTATGATTTTAAGTCGAATTTTGCCATCTTCAGCATCGCTTAGTATTTGTTTCCCGATACCCTATGGAAAACCGCGGTTAGACGCCACAGTGTTAAAATACACGGCACCCCGGACTGAGACGATCGACTGAATCTGGTGTTGGAACTACTCTGATAGGATATAAGGCCCGTAATTTAAGGGTGCACGTTGCCTGACCTGACCGCATAACAACAATTCTGTACTGAAGATATCATTTAAACTGAACAACTCAACCTCTTCAAACATTCAGCCTACAGCTGTGTATCTGAGTAGTTGACTGCCTGTGCGTGCATTCTGGTGAATAGTTTACGCGCTACTGAAAACTCGATCAACCACATAACAGAGTAGAAGAACGGTTTCACATTAAACGCACCCATTCAGGTAGGCGCTATAGTTTGGGTCGGACCAGGTCCTCTTCGGTGACTATTACTGGTCTTTGTCATCCACTTGGTGCCTATTAGATTTATGGCTGGCGTCAAAATAGCGGTGACGAGCTAGCCCAGCTAATTCCATTCCTCCGACATTCCGACTAGTGGGGCATTTGGCTTTGATATGACGATTCCCTGCATTTTGGATGTCTTTTTTTACTTTTATACTTACTAAATGTTGTTTCGTACTGGGGGTCAGGAATTCATAAGAGAAACTTTTTGACTTTCTGGAAAGTTTTTGCTTACTGATGGATATCTTACGGTAGAGTTTTCCGTTCAATGATAGCTCTCTCGGGGATATTGTAAGCTGGGAGGTTGCTTGTTGCAAAAGTGAAGAAGAAATACGAAGTTAATGCATGGTTTTGTTTGATTTTGTAAAACAAAATTTTTTGTTTGATAATAGTAATTCTGCCATGATCTGTATGGTTTCCATAAAAGATGAATTACAATAGTGTAGCGCAAGTGTTTGGCCCAAACTGTATTTTAGTCAGAAAGGAGCTTTGTTATTGGCAACCGTAAAATGCATGGCTCATTTTAATAGGTTTCACATGAGTGAGTCCTCAACCCGACATTTCCTCCAAGTCTCCCAGTATAAAATTTGTTCTAAATTCTCCGCAGGCCGAATCAAACGAAATGGCTTTTGATGATCGCTTCCTGTCATCGTCGGAGCGGAAACTACCAACAGGCGTTAGAAACGTACAAGACAATGCACAGGCAGTTCCCGGACAACATTGACTGTAAGCATCCGCTCTCGTGTATTCTTACATGTTCGAATATTCATCACTAGTCAGCTTCACATTCCCGCTAAGAAAACTTCGGAGAATTTACCAAACGATGAAAGCCGAACTCTCCGTTTACGTAGACATTCCCATAAACAGTGTGCCATTTCAGAATGGTTTCGCCGAACACTGGCCAACACACTGTCCTTTCACTCCTATGACTGAATAGACCTTGTAATTCACGTTAAACTGTAGACGTTTACAACATGGGTTACATCGTTGAGGCTAAGAAGGATATGCGGCCTTTCCATTGCTCCTCACGCCTTCGAAAGAGTGCACTAACCTAAAAAAATCTGTCATATATTTAAGAACTTTGTGCATTTTGTCCTGCTCATATTTTCCACGATAATATCTCATATCTATTGTTATTTGGCAGCTTGGCATGCTCAAAAGGACATGCTGGTTATGCGCATGTTTACTTGTCAGTGTGGCAGCCACGTAGAATAAAACCAAATTCCTGTGGCGTGTACCATTTTCTCTCTTAAAACTCCCTAAGAGAGTCAAACACTCGGACGTTTTAATGTGAACAGATGTCTTTGAGTGACTAAAAATATGACAACATTTCTCCTCTTCCACACTTTTTCCCATCAGGCCTAAGATTTCTTGTTCGTCTGTGTGCTGATATGGGACTTCCGGAGGCACAGGAATATGCGAACCGCTTGAAACGTGCAGAAAAAGTTAAGGAAGCCAGGGAACAACGTCAGCTTTCTGCCAGTAGTCGAAGAGGCGGCGGCACTGCAAGACCGAATGGAAGTCGCGAGAATTCCGCCAGTGCTAGCAGCGGAGGTGAGACTCACTTTCATTTTCCAGGCTAAAGAGAGAGATTCTGCTGATATTCGGTTGATTTCCGTTAGCACCAAATAATTTGCCATTGAGTGTATGGCTTTACTGTCTTCCTTTTAGGTTGTAACCACTGCTATTTTAGATAGCTGTTTTCATCGGTGACGTTAAGTGAAACTCTATTTGATCAGAACTGTGAGACGACTTATTTTACAATATTTAACACTTTTTGCACTTTTCTGAGTTGTCTACGCTTTCAGCACATGGAAAGAAAAGTAAAAAAAGACGCGCAAAAGTTTCAGCCGGAGAGTTATTTGTTGATTAATGCCTTTTTTGAGTCAGTACCTTTGTACACATTAAACTCGTTGTTCCGGTTCACGGAGTACCGCTTTGACGAGTACTAGCAACAGAGCTGTTCAAATAGGTAACAGAACTCTGAATTACTGGCTGGGTTCAAATGAATTAACGGTGGTCAGTAAGAGTCTTTCAATCGATTGTACTTGGTTTTACGGATGTGGATTGACGGCTGATCAATTGTTGTCTCACCGCAAATATCCAATATTTTAGTGTTTTTAACTGTTCACTAAAAGAAGAGCAGTCTGTTCTTCCAGTACAAATGTCACCGTAGTGGTTTGGAACCAGTAAATGACACGGGTAGCAAAAAACTGTCTTCCGAGCTGGCAAGCTTGAAGTCGCGGATTCAAGGTAGAATGGCTTATTCTTAGTTGGATGCCCCACCTTGTCCCTCAGGTTCTTTTTACTTTAGACAAAACTGTAATTTTTTGGTGCAACAGCTACCATACCCAATTTCGGGCTTTGCCAGCATCAAGTAGCCATTCCATGGTGTGGTTTCTTTTCATACGCTCTTTTTCATTGTGCAAATGTTTTTGGCCTTGTGGAAGGCACTAAATTGGTTCCGTTTACAGACCATTGGAACGAAACTTGAGAACTGAGGGCTTTGCGGTAGGTAGTGTAGGTTAATATGTTACCCGGGGTCTTTGCAGTGGAAAATCTAAGCAAACTAAAGTATTGGCGAAATATACTCATTTGGAAATTTAGTGGGTGTTAACGGAAGACTCAGATGAGTCCCAGCTAGGCCTCCCGTTTATGATAGCACTAAACCGAATGTGCTGCACATAAACCGTCTCATGTTGCAGTTAGCAGGATATTCGAGGCATCAGCAACCTTACGAGTAATTTGGCAGTTAACTTCCGGTATGTATTACTGGTGTATTGTTGTCGATGAGGATGATGATGACTAGGGTGTTTCATCAAGCAAGAAATATGCCGAAAATCGTACTAACTGTAACACTAGGCGGCTTTTGTGCAACGCATTAATTTGCGTAATATCATAAACAAGAGAATCAACTTGGATTCAATTGAGTCTCCTGTTAGCATCCACTGAATTTGCCAGTGAGTGTACCTCAGCATTTGCACACAAGTAGGTATACAAGTTGAAAATAAGATTGACGAAAACTTGGGAACTGCGCCTAATTGACGAGTTCCGAGGATGGTCAAGCCGGCGTTGGGTTGTCAAGGTTGTTTTCAACGACCTTATGAGTAGTATGTTCCATCACGAAACTAAAGTATTTTTTACTTTTTCCGTGTTACAAATAAACTGGAATTATTATTATTATTATTATTGTCATTGCTATCACTGTTACTGTTTGTAACAAAATTACAAAAAATATATCCACGAAAGTACAAAACGAAGACGGCTCTAAAAGGTGGCTGTTTTCAGTAAGTTTGTAATGAGGACACGTATACTGATGAAATGTTCACCATCAGTTTTGCCGCATAGGAGTATTTCCAGACGGCTTTGGTTAATCTTCAAGAGAGAAGCTCAATACTTGTTTGCCCCTTATTTGGAAGATTGGGAATGCCCAATTTTCTGCTCACCTTAATAGGTGGAGCTGGAAAAGTTGCCGGTGTTAAGTGCTTAGTAGTATGTTTCGGGCTAGCCGTTTCCGCACTGAGACCTCTTGATGTTATTCTCCAGTATGTATGTATGTATGTATGTATGTATGTATGTATGTATGTATGTATGTATGTATGTATGTATGTATGTATGTATGTATGTATGTATGTATATCTTTCAAGTTAGTGCTGTTGCGCTTCTGCTTGAATGATACGAAAATGTGAAAGCCCCCACATTTTCTTCTTGAAGTGTTTCTGTGGAGAATGCTACCGTCTGTGAGGTCACTGTTCCCAAAAAGCGTACTGAAAGTATAAAGCTGAGCTCTCCAACTTCGTTGTGAGGCTTGTATTTGGTTGTGCTCGATAACTTTTTAGAGCCATCTATGTTCTTGATTATGCAGAAAATGTCATGAACGTACCTTGCGTAGTAAATCGAACCCCATATGAACACGCTGATTTTGTTGTAATCCAAATCGCCCACAAGTGCTTCTAACAGTGATAGGCCATTTGTGAACCTTCTCCACACTCCATCCACTTGAAGGTAAACGGCATTCTCAGATTTCAACTGAACGTTTCTAGTGCAGAGTAAAATAAGTGATTTTTAGGTCTCAAATGGGATGTCTAGATCAATGTGGTTGACATCAATGCTGTAACATCAACAGTCAGTGTTTTATCGTAAAAATGCGTTCGTGTAAAGTGGTGACACCCGGCGACAGTATTTTGTGAGTTAAGTGGGCGGGCCAGTTGTGCTGACAACTTAGAAAGTTCAATCGAGATTTCGTCCTCTTAATGGAATTAGCCTAATTCGAAAACCTGGGAGCTGCCGTATATCTGTTTCATCCTTATTGCGGACCATCGACAGTGAGCTTCTGAACAAACTTTAGGACTTTAAGACTTTAGAACTTTCGACAGCTAGACTAGTGGTTGAACACGAGTGGCCACGTGTGGCTAATAAGGTGTGATTAACTCGCACCTGGACAGGATACAGCGCCACTCATCCTTCGGTCACGGAGTGCAAATCACGTGGTGAGTGTTGAGAGGTTTCTTTAGCGACGACTTCTCATATCGAAAGTTGACGAGACTTTTAAATTATTCGCCCTTGAGCTAACTAAACTCTGATTTCGCCCTCAGTTCAGTTTTCCCTATCAGCTCTGCCAACCCTTATAGTAAAACCCTTATAGTAGGGCGAATCGCACATAACCAAAATGGGCCGTAAAATTGTTTCTTCTATATGGGTCGATACATGGCTCGGCGAAGGCTGTCTTAGCCAGACCACTCAAACATTCTGTGTAGTTGCCTTTTAATTTTGGGCATTGGTGGGCGCTCTAGGTTACTCAACGCTTTTGTAACATCCATCAGGACTAATCTCGCTGCTTTATCTGCTCAGCAGTGACCAACTACATGTACTGGCGTAGCGATTCTAATTCCAGAAACTCGGTAACTCATAAACTTATAACAAGAGCTCATAGTAGCTGATGTGAATCTCTCCGTGTTCATTCAAGGTGGATTTAGAAACGAGTTGAGCATAACTTTTTGACAAAATACGCTAGAAAATGCCGGATCACTGCTCACACTTTATGGAACGCCGTGTTTTGTCTCGCAGAAATTTTATGGAGAAAAAATATCATTTTAGCCAACCTGAACAGTATTGTTAATGGCTCCCCGGATCAATAGTGTAGATCAATAGTGTAACGAACATACCAGATGAATCGATAAGCCACGCAGAGTTAACCTTCAGAGTAATACTAGCCACTACAACGAAGACTACCATGAGGAAGGTAGGGATAGCCGACCTGCGAGTGTCATTTCAAATTATCTGTCGATACCATGAAAACTTTAAGGTCAAAACGTAGCATAATGGAATAGGATGCTACAGTCTGAAGCTTTGGTTGCCGTAGGCAACCTTTTTCAAAGATTTCTATAATCAATATATCTGTCGATATGCTTGTACAGTCGTGACGTTTGTAAATAGCTGCTTTGTTGTTTAAGTACCATGATGAACAAGTGTCGAGGGTTTGCATGTAAACTATGCTGCCTCTCAAACGGAATATATCCTGATGCATTCTTCACGGGCGGTGGACGACTGTCCGCCCAATCCGTGATCTGAAGCGGAAAAGACTGGAGGACTGACAGAAGCTCGTGGGAGCGACGGTCAAACTCCATCTCTTTAAAAGACCATAACATCACCATTTGACAGGTATCAACGTTATCAGGCGCAAACAGACTAAAAGCAACCTCTCTAGCAGAATAACAATGCAGCTGACAGCAAACCCGGTGGATGATCACTGGTAATAGTTTAGGACATCCGACAAACCTCCAATGACCGTCATCGTTACATTACGCAACAAGACAAAGACTGGATTTCATGTGAAGTGATTATGGATGCACCTCAACAACGTCCCTGACTTCGGAATCTTCTGAAATGCTACAACTTAGTTTACTAAAAATGACCGTATTTCATTGTTCTTCAATATGGTAGCAAATATGGCATCAAGTGTTGATGGCCTTGCTGAGAGTCTCCGCCTACTTCATGCTGCCTAAGCGAACCACTTCTAAGCAGCTGAAATAGGCACCTAACAGTAGGTCGCTCAGAGAAGAGGAACCATTTGTGGAACATTTAAGCCAACTGTCGAACTATTTGAAAGCATGCTTTGCAAGCATGCTGTGATGCATTTGCCATGCACTTGGCGGTGCTGCCACATTAGAAGACAGAGGAGACCCGTGATCGACACGATTAGGTTAGATATGGAGGTGTTCGGTGCACCGTATCCATCATGGACACGCACCTAGATCTCAGTCTGTGCTGACCCAGTCTTTGACCGCCTTTCGTTCACGGTGACTGCACAAAACACCTACAAAGCCGACTCTCCCTGTTTCAAGAGCCAATCAACGTAATATAAAGTACCGGAGCTAGTGTGCAGGCCGATATAGTCCAATAGTTTTGTCCAGGAACTTGCTATCTTTGTTGCACCTGCCTGTCTAACTGACCTAAGAAGCTGAAATTTCCAAATTAGGTTTAAATTCGCATTACCTTAGTGGTCTTTAGGTCGCAAAATGTCGAAAGCTTCTACAGCGGAGCTCTCAGGAAAAGCCGCAGTGTTCCTACGCTTCTGTGGCGAAATTAATGCCTGACTATGGTTATCAGTAAGGATGTGCACTTATGATAAATTCTCGGGGCTCCGTTATAGTGTTTTACCAACATGTGGGCCAGTCAGAGTGCTGAACGCAATCTTCGTACCTACCTACTGCATAATAAACTTTCTCGGATTTCCAATGTCACTGAACAGAATCCTTAAATTTATAGGAATAGGTGGAAGCCATGAAGCATCTTAAATTAGCTTTATCATCGCTTCTGTCCTTATGTGACAGATAACTGACAGGTCCCAAATAGTACCAGCTAGTTCTCACTGTGTTTCAATGGATTAGCTTACCGTAGGAATCACTAGGTCTCTTTATTCTAGAAAGATTGGCATTGCTGGTTGAAAGTCCACAATTCTCTAGAAACTTCATAGATATGGACTGATATCGACCCAGCAGGGTGCAGCTTATTTAACAGTTTACGAGAGTTTGTTCAACTGTTGTTTTGCATCACAACGGCGGAAAATGACTAATTACAATACAAGTAAAATTTGTGGAATTCGAAACAGCCTCTCTTTTTGATCCTTCTGGGAAGAACATTGAGAAGGCATAAACCAAGGACCGGAAGCACTTCATTTCCTTTTGTCAGCCGAAAGCACGAAACTAGCATTCAGTTCAGTCACATTAGTTCACAAATCTGCCATTAAGTTCTAATGGTTTACCCAGGATACTGTCGGTAGGACCATAATCACAACCTTAGGCAGCCTTAATGGAATATTGTGCCTGCGTAAAAATGGTCCTCTTTAAAATTGTTTCTTTTGATTCATTGGATGTTCCAGATTGCTTTTACTAGCGTGATGTTTGGTAAAGAATATGTCCAGTCTGTTTCTCTTTTTCCACACACACGCACCCCAAGGACATATACACCGTCTTATCCCATTTCTCCGGACAAAACTTACAGGAATTTTTCCTCCTTCACAGGGGATAGTCGTGAAGGTAGTGCTAAGCGAGACCTAGCGCGAATGGCACTAATTAGAGGTAATATCGGTGCCCTCCCAAAACAACCAGAGACAAATGACGAAACTTCACATGACGCTGACCAAGGAAGTAGCGGTTCATTCATATATAGTGATCCACTGGGACCCGCTGCCGAGAGACCCAAAACAGCGGCTCGGTCGCGACCGGTACAAGACGAATTCGCTGACGAGGAAGTGGACGACGCTCTGCTTCCAGATTAACCTATCAATATGCGCCCCGTTTCGAGTTGTATACTGCATATATCCATCTGTGATTGTGTTGAATAAATCCCCTCCTGTTTTTTAAAACTTGGCTTTTTTCGCCAGTTTTATGTTGAAGCTAGTTTGTATGATGCTGACCTAACACAAAATAAGGCAAGAATATTGAAGGTTTTTTAAATGCCATCCAGGAACTTCCTCACAATAAAAAAACGTTTCAGTGAATAGAATGGTACATAGACCATAGCCTGTTGAGGCTTTCTGACCTGGTAACGTAATGAGACAAGATGGACCACAAAGACCGTGTCCTCACTTCTGGCCGGAAGCAGTTTTTGAACGAAAGTACGTCTAACTAGTACACGCATCTACAGAAAACTGCATGAATTCCCCCCTCGGTTGGTTTTACTGCCGCTGACGGAATAACCTATACAAATTCTCCAACCCAGACTTCACACATCGAGCGTTTCGAGCAGTGTATTTCGGTTGGACAAACTGATGGTACAGGGCTGCTTTTAGGTTACGATGCTACCGTCTGATTCTCAAGTGATAACGGCCCGATAACGCAAGGCGTGCCGGGCTTCGCTTTTCGCATCACACCATTGTGCTCATACGGAATTGTGCAAGACTGCTCAGTGAACATATAAGTAAAATATCTATCAGACAGGGCACATCATCCGCTCCGTCGTTCAAATCTGGACGGCTAGGGAAGCTGTCGGTCAGCGGTCGGCATGACTGTCGTCGCGCCACCTCGACACCATTATTCGGCACAGTATTATCTGATCGGTCCTCTTTCCTGTGAGAAAAGTTTCGGAATCCATCGGACTTGCAAGTTTTGCTGAGCTGAGAAGTGGTCTAACTGCAAAATCAAGTGAGGATAGGCAACACAGACGGCCTGGTTTTCACTCTGCATTTTCGCTCCCATCCCTTAGCTTCAGTTCGAACAAACCGACCGCTGAAGCGAATTTGATTTTCACTTCTATCGATGCCTGAGTAGGATGAAGAAGGTTTTAAGGACTACCACTGTCACAAGGAAATTTCCGATTGTAATAATAGCACAACTGTGTGTATCGTGGTTGCAATAATTACTACATTAGTCGTTCCAGGATTTTTTGTGATGGAAAGCTTTGGTCGTAAATCCGAAAATGGTCACTTCATAACTTCCGCCAGTTGCGGATATTGTGAAAACTAATTTTATGGCTCATTTTCGGCTAGGTTTGCATCCAGAATGTTAAAGTTGTCACTTTCTCCTTAAGTGAAATGCGCTCAACACATCTGACCGTAAACTGTACCGTCTGAAGCCAATCAAGATAGGAACACAACACTGTTAACATTAACCGAGTTTGGAAATTTGTGACAGACTTGGGGTCCTCTCAGGTGACTCAGTTTTCTCTATTTGGTGTGGTACTTATGATTCACTATGTGACAGCTTTGCAAAAGTTATCCTTGTTACTTTCCAAGGAGCCCACAATTTTTACTGAACTGCACAAATCTCGATTTACAGCATACCGGACTTGACGCTTGTTTACTTCATTTGCGTGGGTTTCTGCTCTACTATGCGAGCAAGTGTGATGGTGACAGCTTTGGTAGGATCGACTTTTTTCAGTCGTTCTAGTGTTCTCCTCTTAATGCCGCTACTCAACAGTTTGGAGAATTTCTTACCGCAGAATAGTCAGCGTCAATCATCTGGATCACGTGCGGTATTTCATTTTCCAAAGAAATTCATCTTTCATCTGGGACACACTCATGTGAAGCGCAGTGGGCTAAGTTAAGGACATTGTTGCCCTTGAACGTAGCTCTATCATAACAGTGAAAACATGAACACATGAACAGTGAAAGAGAACCCAAGACATATCGCTTGGTGGACCTTTCACCCTCAGTCATTTCCGCAATGTTATCAGTAGGCCGCATATGTTGGCTACAACCTATTCTGAAAAACCGCCAGATTACGAGATTTTAATATGAAGTCTAAAGGTCTGTATTCCGCAAAATAAACACTATCAAAAGACCATCCTTCGGAGAGGGAGGGGTTCCAACGTAATTACAGGATGTTTGTTCGGGTGTTATTGTCGGGTAACTGCAGAAACAGTAAGTTTTTCACACTGACTAATTTAAAGTGATGAACTTAGACCAAGCATTTGATGCATCGTTTTTGCCTGCTAAGAGTTTATGACGACTAGCTATAGAAACATCAAAGACATTTTCGATTTATCTCGATCGGGTAATGATGTAACCAAAGTCAAAAATGCCCTCGTTACGTCTTGACAACTATTTACGGTAGCTGTACACACTAATTACAAGATAGCGATTTCACTGTCTGTCATTCCCCTAATCCGTTCGCCATTCCGGTCTCGCACCGTGCATGACCCTGTCTTTAATTCGGACAACATAGCCTGCTTGGTGCCAAATAGAAATTTGTGCTTCGACCAAATCGATAGAGTGACCAGACTCACTTTCTAATTTGTCATTATTCAGCTTTATAATCAGAGATTGATATAACTCTCCCTTTTTTCTTTCCAACCTTCTGCTTATCCGTTCCATTTACTTGTTGATTCTATTTGTTTTTATCCCTTGAAATCTTATGATCATGCTATAAATTATATGTTACGGAACGAGTTCTTTCTGAATTCAGCAGTCCGTAAAGATTAAGTGCACCGATATCCGGAATGTCATTGAATGACTACGTTGAGGGCGCCAATTTCATCGCCGGAAATGTTCACGGACACTAACGCTAGCCTGCCACAAGCCCTGTGCAGTGCCCACATTTTCACTCATTCAGGCAACTTGTAATGAATCTCATCACACATCACATCATCACACACATCATAAGTGTAACTGACACCTACAAACGGTCTTACTTTGCGTCGCCCGAGCCCGAGCATTATTGAATAACACAAATTTCGACGTGGGTCACTGTCCACTACATGCAACCGATGAGTTACCGTCGGTAGACGCCTGTATTTCAGTGTCGAATTCTTACTAGTTCCGGTTGGTCATCTGCAGTCATGAAACACCTGTGCTTGCTCATGCCCAGACTAAACCTTAAAACTGCATATTGTCACTAAGCGAGGCGTTCGAGGACGCCATCCGAGTGCAAGTTTATTACTATCAATACCGGTTTGGACTACAAACTGCGCATAAATCAAATTGTATAACCTTGACGGCATCATCATCGTCTTCTTCAGCCGTGAATCAGATGAGTAATCGCCGTATAGTGCTTATGGGCCCCACACTTTTGTCCGCCGATGATTTAGGAAGGTGGGATAGATGGCTATGCATTGGAGGCGGTAGGTGATATAATTTACGCGTCAATACAGGGATGCCAGTGGACTTCTCATTACATGTTCATAAAATGTGGACTGAACTCTTACGAGTAAGGTGGCAGTGGTCATGGTCTACACTGATGATTGAGTCAGGTTCGGATAACCTGACAAGCAGCTGGCTTTATTGAACTCACGCTAAGCTGCTTTCACTCCACAAAGAAAAATATTCCACATATCCAAGAAAAAGCCTCAGCATGAGCACATCTGAATCTTAGTGTCCAGATCAGTACTCACAGACAAGCGAAGCTATTTAGTAAACATAAATCCACAAACATCTCTGTTCATTTGCACCATTATGCATGAAGCCATGAGATCTGCTGAGTTCCGACAAGGGTTTTTAAGTGACATTATCTTTTCAGCTGACACTTCATCCTGTAAGCGAAGTCAATCTATGCTGAAAGGCTGAGAAGCACTGTGCAGTTGCTTCATCCTTATTAAGAATAATCAGCAGTGCGCATCTCACGAAAATCCATGGGTTCTCGTACACGCGGATTGCCGGGTAGTAGTTTCAATGCTTAACTGTTCGGCCATGCACGGCTGATCAGCAGTGCGATTAACTCGCACTACCTGACCAACCACGAACAATTCTACTTTGAATGTATTCCCACACGTGGACGGCTACATAGTTCTTGTGGAGCAACCACAGATGAAATCCAGCTTCCGATTAGTGACAAGGATAGTTTACCGGTATCTGACACATGGGTTTTCCAGATATCGTCTTCAATGGCGCAGCTCGCTGATTTACCCCTCTAATATTTCAAATTTAATTGAGCCGGCTGGCAAACACAGCTACTGAAACTTGTTTTCAGGTCGGTGAGTTCAAAACGTTACCTGCGTCAATATCCAAGAAAAACTAACGAAATATCCCACGTGATCAAATGGGGTTTCAGGGGTTCTGGCAATTCATTTGCCTCGGGCTTGACCACAGTGATTTCGTTTCCAGGCTACGATGAGTAGCAATGGCCTGCGGTTGGGTTAAAAATTGGAAACGCATCATCGTGGACAGACACCCGCTTCTGGACTGACCTATCACATCGGAAAAAACCAACGGACCCCCCGCACAATGAGTCATGCCACAAGCAGTTTGAGGTTAGCCACATTCTTATACAACAACCAGCATAAAGGTGAAGGAGAAATGGAATGATGAACAGGAGAGAGCGTTCTAAGTCCGCCACCTTGCGTAGATGGCGGTCCATGATGCTGAAGTGAGATGGGGATAACCGGAGAGTTGAGACCGACACTGCCTGTGAAAGATGGTCTGGTGACCCATACCACTCATAAGATTCATCTAAAACACACACGTATGGCTAACCAGTGCTGGCTATTATTCAGTTCAGTCTGTACAACGAGAATGACAGACATTCATCTGTAACGCCCTTTTAGGCTTAACACTCCACAATGCCCAGTGTGTCAGTGCGGGTTATTTTCTGTCATGCAGATGAAAAGCATATAAAGGTAAGGCCAGATCAATGGAAAACAAAGCAACACCGTGCAGTATAACAGAACGAATACAAAGTAAATATGAGTTAGCAACGAATACAAGTGCGCGACCAAGGTGCCTAAGCCAGGGTATTTTTTGGTGAACCGCATAAGTTTCCTGTAGTCTTGGGCGGCGGTGCTCACCCGGAGAATAGCGAGAGTTGCCTACCACTCACATACAGGATTTAATAGAAAAGTCTAGGTCGACGATTGCACCCTCTCTGACAAAGGTTTCCGGAACAGACACCATTGGCTAGAAACACGGACATTCTTGACTGAGTCGCACATCCATATTTGATTCTTGGTTTTCAGTGCTTATACGCTCTCTCGTCGGTGGTTCTGTTTCAGGGGCACATTCTGTTACAACCTGCGCGGGGTAAACTCCTAAACAAACCGAATAATAGGCTGTTTTTGTGCGGTTTCTGTGTATTTTCCCGCTCGCCATTTGATACACTTCTGAATCCTTAGTCCGAGATGTAAGCACATTAGTAGATGACGTCTCTATCCACACGGAACCAACCGTGAACTCAAGCAACTCAGCAGTGGCTGCGGTGGGCTACAGCGATATTGATGAAGCCCTCGGTTTCTCGCCTCTGACTTATTTATCGAAAGTGCTAGTGTGAACAGCTTAATCCAGTCGTACAGCCACTCTATCGTCGATCTCCTCTAGAGCTGACATCGTTTGAAATGCTAACCGATCATCTTCTGTAATGTCTAATTATGTGCCAAAACACCTCAGGTCTGATCACTGAGAAATAACTACACGCTGGTCTACCAGGAAGAGATCGGAAACTTCAACACACAAGTAGCGTGACACAGGTCATCATAGGCGTATCCTGATGGTACGTGTGGTTAAGGTGCAAATAATAATAATACTGATGAGCATCCCCCGCAGTTTTGTGACGACTACCAGTTATTTCGCACCAGTACTGAATCTGGATGCCGTCTAGTGCTGGACACCTATGCAACCAGGCCAATCACATCACCATCAGCGACAGACGATGAAGTTCAGGTCTCGAATACCTATCACTATGGAATGTATATGATTCCGTTCTCTCTCTGTCTGGTTGAATATTTCCGCCAAATGTTTTCAACAAACCCAAGAAGCTAGTTTCCCATTTAGCAGCAGAATGGCATTGCGAACCGTAGGTTAAAAAAGCGCACTTGAGCTCACTACACAATAGTAAACAGGTAAGGGGAACCTCGCACCTAACACTCCGTATGTCCTCCTTCTCAGTGTGGAAACATAAGCCGGTGAATATCAGGATGCCGCGGTCATTGCTTGATAGGAGAAACTCTATCCTTCCGAACCAAGGTTATCATTCGGCTGGACAGTGCGCAAGACTTGAAGCCGAAAGAAGTCCCATATAGACAGCAAAGCGTGATTGTGCCAGGAGTTTCATGAAACAAGGGAGATCAAGGCAGTTGGGGATACGCAGAGGCCGCTTCGTCCACTCAACAAAACAGGATATAAAAGGTCATCTCTTAGTGAGTTGATAAAGGATAATACCAGAGAACTGAAATATAGTTAGAGCTGGCCTCCAGATCACTGGATGATTGTTGAAGTAGTAATGGAAGTTTCGGCTTCAGAGCGCCATCAAGATGCTAGGCAAGATGAGTTTTTTTGACGTTAATCAAAGATAGTGGCAAATATGCGTGATATGGGTTAAACAGATACGCTAACCGATGTTTGGTTACTGACGATGCAGGCCTACGATTTGGACTTTGACCTGACGGTCTTCCTGAAAGCATCTGAAGTACATACCTTGGAAAGTTCTGCCACATGTTCTGCTAGGCATCTGTCAGTCATGCGTCTCCTCAAATGCAGGAGATTAGGACAGACAGGGGCAGAACGTCGTGCAACCAAAGCTATCATGCGAACAACTGGTATGAAGTGGTCAGAGGGACGAAATGTAGGCGAACGGCCGCCGATTAACAATTAAGTACAGGTAAAAGATCAAGGGTGAACAGATGAGAATGCGCGAAGGATCATGAGACTACAACACTTTTTGGAATCTACCGGTTACTTTTGAACAGGTTTATTTTGAACACCTCGGTGGATGAACGTCAGAGTGTATTGAAGCCAGTGTTATGTTGTCGCGATAGTAACTTCGTTAACTCTTGAGATGAAACTAAGGTATCCTTAGGGATGCCCAGTTTATAGGTCGGAAAATTTATCTCTCCATGTCCCGTGATGTAAAATGCACCGAAATGCAGTCACCATGTTTCTCACTGGAGCATCGTCATATTTGCAGCTTCGTCACAGGCGACGAAAAAAAGGCATACCGGCGACAACTGCTAAACGAGCGATGGGTTTATTGCTGGGCAACGTTTCGCTATTAACACAAGCTTTTCCAAGCCAAGTGGGTATGTCACCAGGTTGGCCCAGGAGAAGCAATCAGAAAGTTAACTTTTCACCAGCACACTAAATCAGTGTAGAATGTCAGTTGAACTGTCTTGTCGGCTAATGAGGGTGCTTAATTGTTACGATCGATGGGCTGCGAGGATTGAATATCATCTTGGTTGGGTTTAGGTCCTTCATCTTGCGGTACAAGACAATTAAGAGGATGACTGCTCTTATACGTCATTTGCCATTTCTGTTATTCTGTCTAGGTTAGAAAGCACTACGGCAGCTGGTCGGGGGGGGGGGGTAATTACGTGGACTTTTGGTTGGCTTCGTTTATCGGCTTCGGGTCTAAGTTACTTCCACTGATTACTACTCTTCACTGATAACGACACTGTCAAGCGTCAGCCCGACTGATTTAGGATCATTTGCCACACACTCGCTAGTTCTACTCCTCCCATTTTATGCACACCAGGATCATCATCATCGACAGCATGACACCAGTGTTCAACACCGATGCTTCACACCAGGATGCCTGACGACCTGTACCTCCTGGGCCATCAAGCAGTGTAACGTGAATCTTACTCTCCTCCTCAAAACCTCAAAGCGCTCTAAATCTCCTTGGTGTCCCGCGTCCAACTAATTACCCGCCATTGTGAAATCTTCCACTAGCGTTCGTCAGTGAACTGCGCTTATCGTTTCCTCTGTTCCACTTATTGGTTATGACTTGAAGTCCTCATCCCGTCTGTCCATTTTGGACCTTGATTTAGTCGATGAATTTTACTCAGTAAACAGTCACTTGCAATATTGGAAAAGGATTCTACAAGTGCACCAGTGAAGGCAGCTGTGCTTCCCGTCTGCATGTTTTGGATCTTTCGAACAGTTTCAGGTGCCTCTGTTTTGTAATGAATAACAGCAGTCTTCGTCCGTTCCCAGTTGTTTCCCGCCACACATAGCAATACTCCTCTTACGCAATTTTTAAACACAGTAGCAGGCTGTCTTCGACAAATACATTCGTTTGCATATCAAGTTGGTTTTCACGGGCGACTCAACTGAATCTCCCGTTTATGATATTCCCCAAATGAATGGGCTGCATAAAGGCAGCCTCATGTTTCAGTTGGCACGATATTCAAGATATCGCAGAATATTTTCATCAGGGAAACTACTCACAAGGTTGCTGAAAACTCGTGAGACCCAAATGAACCTCCCTCGTGAAAACCAAATTGATACGCAAATGAGTATATCTGCCGAAATCCGTCCGATTTGGGTTCAAGTAGAACAAAAGGTTGACGGAAACTCGGTAACTGCGTCTATCTGTTGAGCCCAAAGAAGAGCGAAACCGGTCGTGGCTGCGGAGAGTTTTCAGAATCCTTGTGAGTAGTTCGCCTACCTCCAAAGTGGAATGGCATTTCATCAAGGTAAACTTCCATCGCCGAGGTAAAGAACCCACCTGCTTACCAACTTCATTCAAACCGAAACGGCTGTCGTTGGGTGTGAAAAGTCCGAAGCAAGAGAACTATTCATAGTTTAGTTTATCTTATGAAATAGAAGGGACGAAACAAAGGTAGATAGAAGGCATAGAATACACCAAGCCAAAAGTGTTGCACATTCAAAATTGTGATGAGTTTGTAGAGGATGAGCAACTAGCCGGCCTGAAAATGTGAAAATATCGGGTGATAGACACAGCCATGGTTTCATTTTATTGAAAGACAATAAGTTGCTTTTTTTGATAAATTAACTGATGAAATGAAGAAACTAAAAAATAAGTCACAGCACATATCAAGAAAAGCACGCCCCGTAGGTTCAAGAAGAAGGAATGAACCTGTCATAAATTCAGCTGTGCAAACTGTGCTCAACGCAAAGAGCAGCCAGTTCCTTGCAGAACTCCTCGTATACAACTGCACAGAGCACCATGTTTTTCGTTTCCTGCCAAGAAACAGTCGTGTTTGAAGACGACTTCAAGGACTTTGAAGTTCTGGGTTGTTTGCGCCGGGAAAGCTTTTTTGTCGGATTAGACGCATTGGATAACTGGTCAACGCTGGGATCTGGAAGCCAAAGAAAACGGCTCGGACATTCTTCACTATTGAAACTGGTAGATAGACGAGTTCGATTGGCTTCGTTCATGAATGGGTGGCGATTTATAGGGAAATTTTTGTCTTTCTGTGCGGTCTGACCGATCTTTTTGGATTTGGTCCTCCTACTGGATAGTCTGAACAGCCGATGGAAAAACGATCGGTTACGCTGAGCTTCTGGAGCTGGATGGGAAAGGAACAGACAATTATGAAAAAATCAATTCAATTTTAAATGTATCGCGTCTGAAATTACAAACCACCGCGACCTTCTAAACTCTACTTCGGACAGTAGAAATCTCACTCGATTTTGATCCACCACAACGGATTCACAGCGTTGCAAGCTGTGTTGGTGGGTACGCATGACAGAAAAGTGAACGAAATCCCGAAAGACTTCATTTGAATTTATTTCATCAGGTTTCACCAGCGGGTGCAATTTTATGGGGCCAATCCACATTATTTCAAACGTAATTCACTCTACATTTCACAAAAATACTTCTCTACTGGGCAACGTTCCGAACATACTCCGGAGAAATGGAACTGCCAACTACACTATTGCGCTCAGTGAACCGCTAAGCTAAGGGACTTAGGTTTGTAAATCCAATGTCCGGCAAAGAATTAGAACACTAACCAACAAACCTAGTCACATCGTTGACTGCCGGTTCCCTAGTCGAAGACCTCGGAACTACCTACATCCGCGGTTGGCAACACTGACGGCCATGAACCAACCATGTGCTCAATGGCATCCTTGAACCACGATCATCGTCTTCAACTGGAAAATTTTCCTCCTAATCTCCAACCTAGAGGTCTCAAACCTACGACCCGCAAGTTTGCTTCACCTCCAATATATATATATATATATATATATATATATATATATATATATATTCAGAGCGATTGCCACAGCAGTAAACAGACTGGAGTCGGCTCTTCTGAGATTCTATGCAGTTCGGTGATATGTACTTTGTTAGATTTGATCAGTTTGACCCGAAGCAAACGGGTTGTGCCTTGTGCAGTTCATGGTTGAAGAGCAGAAAAACTATGTTCCTTTTCAGATGTCAGAAAGTTCAGCGGAAGACGTTCCTTTTTCCAGGCACGAACGGTTTTCAAAATGAGAGGAAACAGAGGAGGATATTCGGCACTTTCGAAGTCCTCCGAACGAACTGTTAGAAATACTGTAACTGAACCTTGTGATTCATTATCAAGTGGTATTGTAAACGGAATTCACAACAGGACAAATGGTCACGGATTTGAGCGAGGATATGATTGTGTGACAACACCTAATCATATGAACACAAATTCTCAGAGGTGAAATAAGTGGAAACCATAAACCACAACTAACTGAGGGATGCCTCACCTATGTACACAGTAATGCTTGATTTATATGCAAATTTGGAAGTTAAGCTTGTCTTTCTGATAGATTCTCATCCGCATCCGGAGGCAATAGTAAAATGACGAACCGATACATGAAAAACACTTGCAAACCCTTGCTCTGATCTTTAACTAGAACCGGTATTATCTATACTGAAGTATTTTGAGAGACAACTGTGTTTAGGCACCTGGTCCTCTTCCTTAGATGAATAAACATGTGGCAGTCAGAAATGTAGTAGCCTGCTACTTGGTTTCATATTGAACAATTGAACCTTATCGTGCCGGTCCAACACTCCGTGGTTTAAAAAAATAACCTGGAGATATCGCAGAATTTGGTTTTGACGGGAGACTCAACTGAATCCAGGTGAATCTCTCGTTTACGACGGTCTTCTTCAACTGAATGTGCTGCATCAGGCCGCGTCATGTTTCAGTCGGCACGATATTCGAGTTGAAGAAGACCATTACAAACGAGAGATTCGGCTGAATTCACTTGAGTCATTTGTCAGAACCGGATTCGTGTGCAAATGGGTAGTTGGTAGATTTCGTCCAATTCGCATTCAAGCTGACCATAAGGTTGACGGAAAATCGTGCAATGAGCCTAACTGATGAGCCCCAAGAAGGCCGAAACCGGTCGTGAGCAGAGGAGCCTTCAGCAACCTTATGAGTAGCGTGTTACGTCCAGACAACTTGAGATCTATTTACTCCAGAAAATGGTTAGTGAGTTCTGTCTCAGCCCCTGAAGCAGAAAAAAAGAACACAAAGAAAAAACACTAGAATCTGCTTTGGTTTTGAGAAACTCTGGAAAAGCCTTCCAAGCAACGGTAACTTCCCTTCTATCAGAAAGCATTTATCTCTTTGAGAAAGCTTAGTAGTGCTGATTACATCGATCGGATTGTCATTCGCAATGGTACCTATAGCAGTTTCGATGAAATCGCCAGCTGCTGTAAGGCCATAGCTGGCACGGACAAGGTCTAGAGAAGCTAGGCACTTAAATGTATACCTCAGCTTTTCTCCCTTGTTCATCTAGAAGAGTGTCAAAATTTACCGTGTTCAAATGGCCACTAATAGTCCGTTCTGTGACTTAGTTTCACGCCTCTATTATCATAGTTTTCATGAATAGTACCTCGAAAGTGCACATGCAGCGGCATGCAAGTTAAAGTGACAACTCATCCAACAGCGCATTGAAGATGCCTCCTCAAATGGTGACGAAGCGTCTGCAAGTCAGTCTCCAAGCTTGACGAACAGATCAACAGCCACCTGATAGATTATCAGTAGAGTGAAAAGCAGAAATACCTCTTTAAATAAACATTCAGAATCTCTTATTTGAGTGTACGTAGAGGTAATCAGACGCGGAGAAAGCGGTAATACTGGACAAGCTTTCAAAAGAAGCGTGCAATCTTTCCGAACAATTCCTCTACCAACTTAATCTCATGCGTTTTTAGAGGAGTAAAGAAAAATCACATTTTCATGTGCCTCTGAAACTTCAGGGGAGGCACAGTCGTCAACCACGGTAACTAGGTTCGTCTACTGTTGTTGGTGAAAGCCGACTCGTCGCAGTTGGCCGATCCACAGGCCACATCGGTTCGTCGGTTAAGCGAGTTTTTTCACTGTTGGTCTCTCCTTCAGGAGAAAGCCGGATTGTCGCTTGCGCACTCGGACATTTGTAATTCATTCGTCACTGACAATGATATCAGGTGGATCTTTCAGGTGGACGTTGACCCGAAAAATATGGTCAGCTTGCGCTTCCATCCTAACTAGCCTCTTGATGACAATTCCATATGGACAAACCGGAAAAATCCATTCTAAATTGCTAGGATTTAGTTGTTCAGAGATAAAGCGGATCCATCCAAGGCAAAGTTTTGGTAGATTCACGGTTCAGAGATCTCTCAGTTCGAACACAGTAGGTAGCTTGGGATAGCCCACACGTCCGATTCCGCTAGGACTATTAGCGTGTAGCTGGAGATCGATCTGCAACTTGTCGCGGTCAATGCAATCTAGCCAACAAAAACCAAGGGGTTACGTAGGATCGTCTCATGTAACTTCATTGTCAGTGTATGCAACCTCCATATGACTCGTAACGAGATATAACTTGAAGCCTATCAAATGGGGTTCGCCTTCCCTTCGCGAACAACAATTTGGAAGACGTTCCAGAACCCATCTTCGGTCACTAGATTGGACGTTTTTTTTAACCTGACAGACCGAATGCACATTTTCGAATACTACTTTCATTTCTTTTTTCTTTCTTCCTTCCTTTCCTTCCTTCTTTCCTTTGCACTGCCTCATTGACTCCTTTTTTGCAGTACGAACTGCCGTCCAATGCGTTTGTATTCTTCCCGTCTTGGGTATTTGGCGTGAGTTCATGTCTGAACTCCATCAATGACTGTAACTTTCAAAAAAGGATGCACGGCAAGCGCAACATATGGTACTTGATGACAAAGGTGTCCTGTTGATATTTCCCGACACAGTAGAACAAGCTTTTACTCCCCGTAAATTTGCGTTCGCGACACCGAAGGATATTCCCATAATAACGGATCAGCATGCACACAAATTCCCCAGTCTAAGTCCTCTCGTGTTACCTGAATGCTTCCGGCATACCTTATTGACGTAACCAAGAATTCCGGTAGATATCGGCCTGAAGGGCGTGGGATGCAGCTTTCAGAATCGTTTAGTCCCATCCATCTGCGTGGAGGAATCCTATCCGGGTATGATGTCGCCTTCTTCCCCGGATGCGCTTAGTCTCCATCTTGTTGTAAGTAGATGTTCAACAGTAGCTCATAGAGTAATCTATTCAAATATGACAGCAAATCCAAGTAGCGCGTGTACACTCTGTACAAATGAGAACAATAATCTTGATATCACGTGTCAATTCTCATACGCTTATTCTCGTGTTATTGAGAGTGTGGGTCACGCTGTACGTTTAGCTTTTGCCGCGCCCACAGGCTCAGCACTTGCCTACTTCCACACACAAAATATTTCATGTCCTCGGGTAGTGTTGCCTGATTCGACGCTCAATAAACCAATCATGGTAGTGCCGGTGACCGAAAAGAACATTCATCATAAGGTTACTTTGAGATAAGAGCGAAAAATTTCGCCTTTCAGAATTCGAACTATTTTAACTCACCGGCAATCACCCCGAAAGACAAGTGGATGCGACTAATCAATTCTTCAACTATTCTGCCATGTAGCTGTTTTGGATTGCCACCAGGTTGTCGTCACAGCACTGGCGCAGCTTGCTTCAACTACCTGCGAATTCGGCTACGGTTCATTACCGACGGCTTCTAATTGTTGGGATGTAAATGATGGTATTCATCAGAAACCTCCGCCAGAGTCCGTCTAGTCTAATATTATAGCACTAGTCCAACCAATTCTTCAGGAGTTTGAGCGATGTAACCTCCCTCTGCCTTGGCACAAAGTCACATGCCAACTAATCGATCTTCATAAAGCGAATGATAGAGTCCAAATATTTCAGCGTAAAAGGGTGAACAGACTGGTTCTGGGATGGGGAGCATTCAGGTCAGCCATGGTGCATATTCTTCATCGTTCACACCGTATTTCAGCTAGTCCTCAAGTGGATGAAAATTTCAAATGCATCAGGGGCCACAGAATGCCACCACATCCGGATATGGCAAACAACCGTAACATATGAGCATAACTAGTGCATACGGAAATGGAACAAAGGAATGCGTAGAAAACAGGTATTGAAGGAATAAGGTCGTACGCCAAATTTATTTCCGGAAATCATAGTCACTCACGGGACCAAAATGTAAACAGAAGTAGTCAAGTAGGAGGGGGCACAGCGACACTTACTGTACAGCATTGAAATTATGCAACTAGTGAGGCATTACGAGGGCAGGAAAGTGTAGTATTCTGTTTACCAGCGAATTTTCAATCTACGTTCTGTTACAAATCATGGAAACATCAGGTACACCGAGATTAAAGTTAGTAGCTAATGCAGTAGCTAATGTCAGCTTCATTCGGTGGCCGAGTGGACTACCAGCTCGAAATCCCCACTGAGCGCCTTCAAATCAGCCATCGGTTGCTGTCCTGATAAACAGTACACATGTTGTTCGTAATGCACTACTCATAAGGTTGCTGAAAATTCTTCGACAGCCCACGACCGGTTCCGCCCTTCTTAGGGCTCATCAGGTAGGCGCAGTTCCCGAGTTTCCGTCAATCTTATGTTCTACTTGAAACCAAATTGCACGAACTTGGCGAAATACAGATATAAGGAGGTCCAAAAAGTGGGAAAGAAGACCATGCACTGTCCGGTTTCCTGGCGGACTTGGAAACAACTCAGCTACTTTCTTCGAGGTGAGACAAACATAGGTTCCAGAGTTGACTGGATTTTGTCTTGGATGGAAGTGTCATGAACTAGCTTCAAAGACGGCTTTAGTTTCCGCTAGCTATCCCCTACCCATTGAGAGCAGCTCTTCCCGTATGCTCGTTATGAATCTGTCGTGGAGGGGCTAGTTTGGACAGAACCACAAGCTGACTAAAACCGCCCACATATTATCCATATTCTCCTCGTTACCGTAAACCGACCTCCTTGTCAGTGTCGCGTGAACCAGGGACTCATCTTATCTCACAGGATTAGCCACGCACGCGCGTGCCTAATCATTTTTCACAAGAAGTTAAGTAGGACAACTGTTGCCCAATCGACAAACTAATATCGTTTGTATAGGAGAGTGAAGTTTCGGCATCGGGTCACAGTTTCACCTCGAGAATGTTTTAATCTTTGTAAGTGGAGGGTGTATGGACTTTGTCGGAGTAGAAATCCTTCTGTGGAGATACTTTGGTCGGAAGGTGCGTGTACGGTCGAATGATAACAAAGGAGGGAAGTTCCCCTGGAGTGAATCATCGTGAAGGCTGGTCGGCAAGGGGTAATCTTCCATGGGAGTGATGGTAGGTTGATATGACGTAGGTTTATGTGTGTACGCGTTGGTTTGTGTGTTACCAGTTCAACACATTGCTTCCACTAGGGTCGCCTGCATGACACGGTGTGGCTATTCAGGTGGACGAAAGATTGAAACCACCAATGAGATCGACATATGCTGGTTGGGCGCAGGACTGAAGTGTTCCGAAGTGTAGTCGTTTGATATGTGAACTGATACAAGGCCGAATATTCCGTGAATGTCAATAATCCTGGCTGTCCATTCAGGTAGTAATCAAGTCAAGATAGTGTGATTCGAGTTGCCAAGTCCTTCCACTTGCAAAGAATCGCATATCTCAGTCCACGGGCAATGTTTGATGTCAAAACTAATTAATAACGCCTAGCTAAAAATTCCCCTTCATCTATCCAGAGATGCGTTAGCAACACTGATGCGGTGGTTGGGTTTGAGTACTACAAGGATCCCGCGGGCTACACTGGCTGGAAATTCGCTCCACAAGGTACAACAATGCCAGGAAGGCCAAAGGGGAGTAGTCAGATCAACAGCGGAGAGACTCCATACTAAGAGTAATCGGGCTACGAGGCACTCTTAGGTAAAGTCGTACTGTCCTCCACGATGAGGGTGTGAAGGCAGTAAGGTGTTTCCCTCAGGCGACCAACATGTCTGTAGTCGTGGAAGTAGCGATACTGCCTTCATCTGAAGGACGGTCGGCCCTAAAACCCGCACACTCCGATCTCCCAACGGTTGACCGTGACCGCTGGCGCATTACGCAGTACGATCGAAATGATTTTAAAACCAAAGGGCCTCGTGCTGCTCAAAAGGCAACTGTTGTGCGCAGCCGCATCAGAAGTGAGATAGTAACGCCTTAATCTATGCGCCCTCGAGTTAGACCATATCTCTGTAGCCCAGAAGGTTAGACTATCGTCTCCAAACAGGGTCTCCAAAGAAAGCCCTACTGCCCACTGCGTCGCGGGCTGCAATTTTGAGTCAAAGGCTCGAAGTGGGGTACCTCAACCAAACCCTCTACCTCGGCCTGGGCAACTAGGAAGTACCACTTGTACACACAGCTATTTTGTCCACCGATGTCTCTCCCACCACACAAACAAACGCTACTGGATCATATGTTTGTCGGTAACCTAACCGATGTGCCTTATGGACCCAGTTGCCTACTAAAAATAAATAAACACCCCGATAAATCCACAAGATCCTTCCTAAATAGGAGCTTTTAACGTCCTTATTTTATGTCGAATTGGCAAACAGGTAACACTAGCCGGGGCTTCATCCTCCATTAAAATTCATGTATACTGTGTCTCCGAAACATGAATTCAAGACCCCAGCGTGGTCATGCATCTCAGAACGGCAAGGATGAACTCAGCTGTTTCACATTTGTTGTTCCGTGTGTCCGGTGATCCAGAAGCGATGACTAGTGGAATATATGGCGTAGGAGTTGCACTCAGCTCCAGAGCTGAACGCGCTTTGCTGGATTGGATCCGAATGAACAGTCTTCTTTGTGCCGTCCGGTTATCAAGCTCAATCAATTCCAAATGCCTCTTCACATAAAAACGGTATCTGTTTGTAGTGTCGGCCAATCCACCAACGAACTGCAGTTCTGATTCTGAGAAGGATACTTTCTGTCCAGAGTTATCCGGGCTCATTCGTTTAGGAAGAAGCATTAACATTGTGATCTTTGTGGGCGATATGAATGCCAAAGTGGGCCTCTATGCTCCTTGGAATCACATCTGGGAGGTTGATTCGAAGTCGATGCTCATCGTACGGACAACGGAGGGCGGCTTCTTCTGTTGTGCGCATGAACTTTCGAACCGGGTAACCTAGCGGTCATCAAGTGCAAATCAACCCTGGACCCAGCTGGATCACGCGGCCATCAGCCACCGGTGGAGGGTCACAATTCAAGACTGCCGTTCCTTCTGGAGTGCACAACTTGATTCGAATCACGTCATGGTGCCAGCATGCCTGACAGTTCGCTTCCTTTCAGGCCCTCGCAAGTTAGCAAGAAGCATGCCAATCCACTGTCTTCGAAGAACGACCATAGCTCAACAGTACCGATCTGAGCTAGCCCAACAACTCTCCACAGTAAACCAATACTGTGATGGTAGTGCGCATATGGATGAAGCGTGGCAAAATGTGAAAGGAGCTATGCTAGCTGCGTTCAGTTCTGTCTGTCCAACTCCTCCGATACGGTCAAACGATCACCGGATATCGTCGAGATCTCTAGTACTGATGGATGTGAAGAAATTCATACCAGCAGGCAACGAATACGATGGTGTACACAGATTCCTCAAACTGCAAATAGCGAAGTGCCTAAGGAAAGACCAAGAGGTTTAGTGGACATTGAAAGCAAAGGAGATGAAGAGAGCTTTTGCTAGCGGAAACATGCGTGCTCTATATCAATTGATAAGATCGACTGGCCACAGCAGGGCAACGGACAGTAAAACGATAACCAAAAAAGGTGAGTAATTTAATCTTGAAAACGTCGACTGGGAACATAGGCCAACCACTTCGAAGAACAGTTTAGCTGGCCTCCTGCAACTCAGACTCTGGAGGTAGTGAATTCGGGTGAATGGAATGTAAACCTTCATCGCCCATCGGAAGAAGAAATAAAGTATGAAGTATCCGTACCGAAACGTGAGAAAGCACCAGGACCCAACGTTCTCTACCCGTCCCCCTTCAAAAAAGGCGGGGGGACCTTGGTGACCTATCTAACAAAACTCACTGGCGCGATATTGAGAGAAGAGAATGTGCCTGCAGAATGGGGCATGTCGACAGTTATTCCTATCATCAAAAAGGGTACGCGGACGCTTTGTGAAAGCTACCGTCGCATCAGCCTGATAGCTGTGGCGTCGAACGTCTCTCCTCTCATCCTCTGCAGGTTTACTAAACACGGGAAGAGACAGACCGTGAAAACCAAGCTGGATTACGTCCTGGAAGTGGATGCGTCGATCACATTCATACCTTCTGACAGATTCTGGAACGGCGATACCGCTTCCAGCACCCAACACTGGTAGTCGTCGTTGACTTGAAAGCCGCCTATGACTCTGTGGACGGCCAAGCACTATGGCAGTGGCTATGAAGAAAAGGTGCTCCCCATAAATTCTTGAACCTCCTCAAGGCGCTGTACGCACACTCCCGCGGACGCGTGAAGGTCTACGGGAAGCTCTCACTTGAGTTCACTACATCAAGCGGTGACATGCAAGGGTCTCCTCCTTCACCTTTCCTCTTCATTTTCTTCACTGATGTGATTATGGAACACTCACTACAATGCTCTAATGCCTGTGGGGTCGAACATCTCCCTGGACATTCGCTCACAGATATCGAGTAGGTAGACGATACGGATCTTCTTGGATCTGATGCCATTGTAATGCAGGCAACTTTAAATAATGCGAATAATTTTTCCTCACTGTTTGACATGAGCTTCACACCTGTAAAGTGTAAACAGCTGCTGCAAGACTGGGTGGGTTTTGACTCTAATCTTAAGCTTGCGGATGAGCCGATTGAGTTAGTAGACAAATTTGCCTACTTGGGCAGTCCCGGTGGTCTGGTCAAAGATGATATTTCCATCCAGGTTCGGAAGGCCAGATCAGCTTTCGAGAACCTGAATCACCTGTGGCGTGGGAGTGACATATGCTTATCCGTCAAGGGTCGACTTTCCAATGCTGCTGTGTGCTCCATATTATTATACGGGTCAGAAACCTGGCCAATGCGCGCTGGGAACATAAAAAAACTTTCGGTGGTTGACCATCACTGTCATAGGAGCATTGCCCTAATCTGGTGAGAACACCAGATCAGTATTGCTGAAGTACGTCGAATGGTTTTCTGAAGAAATAAATCGTCCACAATAGATGAACTGATCACGCTAGATAGGTTGCGCTCATTTGTTCGTGCTCCGCATGCCAAACGATCGACTTCCTCGAAGAGCCCTTTTCGCACAACCACTCGAAGGGTGGAAACAAGCCAGTGCAGGTTAAACATGTCAGCGAAGTATGAAAGCCATTACCAGCAAACTCATCTGCGCTGATCATTGCCGTCTCCTTAGATGAGGACCTCGAGACGGGACACATCAATCGTTAGAGACATTGTCAGACATGGCCCAGTTAAGCCCTCAATGGCGCTGGTACATCCAAGATATTGCCTTCAATCCATACCTTCCCCACCAGTCGCTTCCATGAAACGTCCATTGACATCCCTGTTTTTACGCATCAATTATATCAACTACCACCTCCAATGCGCAGCTATCTATCCCACCTCCTCAAATCATGGGCGAACGAAACTGTGGAAGGTAGAACCGCTGTACGGCAAGTACGGGTTTTTTATAGCTGATGATGATGGGCATGTACCGTTAGTCCGTCTCACCTTTTGTGCACAGCCATCAGTCAACCCAGCATACCAAATTTTATCACCTTGCCTATAAGGATACTCATGAAAATGTAGACAAACGGGGCGTTCCAACAGAAGTTCATATAATACGCCTAATTCAAAAGGGTCCAAAAGTGAGTCAAACCAGAAACATGGTTGAACGCATCTCCTAGCTGTCACATGGCTTCTCACATCAGGTTAGTTATTAGGGCACTACCGGATACTGCAACTTCGTGGACTTCAAATTTTTCGGTTACCGAGACTAAACTTATGCCACGCCTAAATCCGACTATCATGTGATTATAACTGTCACCCATGTACATGGAACCGCTCACCTCATTGGGCCGTATCTGATCGCTTTGTTATCTGTTACGCAACACGTGACTTCTATCTAGCGGCTAAAGACGGAGCAACCAGTCGATTCAAGTGACACCATAACAAATGCGTGTCAAACCGTCTTAATCTGACTATAAACACAGAGAACGGAATCCACCCGTGAAAAATGATGTGTATATATACAACAGGAAGACTTTATCGTACACGCTGTGATTGCATGCACAAGTATGGCTGATTTGAATGTTCTTGGCCAGGGAATTCCACTGAATCCGCTTCCAGCATGGAGACCACGAGATCCGAACATCGCGCATGCACCCGCACTGGAACCGCAGTTGACCCAGATGGAAAAGAGAATGGCAGTGGCCAATGCACTACGCTACATCCCCACGCAATTTCACGAGGAGCTGGCCATGGAATTTGCAACGGAATTGGCGACTTACGGACATATCTATATGTATCGATTTCGTCCAGACCCTATCTTGCTTAAGGCTTATCCAATCAGTCTCTATCCAGCCACATGCGTCGAAGCAGCGGCAATCATGTTGATGATATGCAACAATCTTGACAGACAGGTTGGTGCTTTAATCGTGTGCCACAGCGGTTACCGGAGTTTCTCCGTTATTCGCTTTTCCCGGCTTATTGTGGAAGATAATTCTTAGTTCTAATTTGAGCCGATCCGAAACAAGGTATCACAGCTAACAAGGGAACTGTTCATCAGCAATAGACATTGATGACCGGATTCCATTGTTGCTTTATTAGTTTTTTATAACTACTAACCGAAAGAGTAATAAACTTCAAAAATTCAACTAGTCATTTCGAGGGGGATACAATTTATTTGGAAAGATGGAGGCTGTTCTCTCAAAGCTAGATTCAGCAGACACGGAGGAGACGTAAAAAGGCATAGCATAGTCTCTAATTTGCTTCAGTCCCTAACTTTAATCTGTTGGTGACATGATAACCGACCTAAAAAGTGAGCTGGTCTAAATGAGGGAAATGCAAAGATAGCTGAGGTATGATGTAAAATTCAAGGACCCTAATTATTAAGTTGGCCACTCAAAATACGAAATGCTTCGTACATCAAATCACGCATGAATGGAATAGATCGAAATACGACGAGAGTGATACGGTAGCCAGAACGACTCTGCCGCACTGTATGGTTTGTGGCTGATGAAAATGATTATATTGAATCCAGTTTAAGGTCCCATAGGTTGGTGGAAACGGGTAAAACCTTTGTTTAACTACCATAAATTGGAGGTAGATAAAAGCGTCAATGAGAAATTTGCCCTTCGGTTTTTCAATCCGCTAGCAGTTTTCTGGTAATCAAAAGCCAAGATGGATCAAGGAACAAAAGAGATTTGTCTCGATAAATACACTCGTTTGCACATCCCCGTAGGGATTCCATAAACAGGACAACACTATCGTATAAGTGTAAAGAGTATAGAAGGATAGGCCTACTTATCTCAAACTTAACGAAAACGGTCTTGATATCATGTATAGACGCAATGCACTACTTATAAGGTCACTGAAAACCCGCGAACCCAGCTGAATCTCTCGTTCCAGTTGAGTCTCCCGTCAAAACCAAATTGGTATGCAAAGGAGTGTATTTCGCTAATTGCGTGCAGTGATAACGGTTGGAGATAATCGACCGAATGAAGGTGAAATCCTGCCGTTGGAAGCGTCTTCACCTTATTTGAGGTCAGTCCTGTCTGTGTTTTTATCAGGGCTTTTTCCCACTCAGCTCGTTCATCAGCTGTCCACCCCACATCATCATTTGGCTGTTCGTCGGCCTTAGTAAGTCCGTTCTGCTTAGGAGGAAATCAGGAACATGGAATTCACGTTTAAACAACTCTCCTTTTAACAATCCTCCTCCTATGCTTCCGCAATTATTCCACCGAGCTTATACCGAATAGGCGACGCATTGGACTCGTCAACAGCGTCGAGATTTGAACTTCGGACATCTGACGTGCGAGGTGAGTGCTGTCACTATCCTACCAGTGCACACACCTGAATGATCACATCTGAACCGACGAACATGTTCATGCTTGAGCGATGTGATTGGTTTGCCCGGCGACTCGGATGATGACCCAGTAACTGCCCGTAGCGACTGTGAAGTTTTGAGAGGTAGGTCAGTCGAATGACAAAACCAGGACAATTCAGGTGAGTCCAGCGTGCGCTGGTAGTGGTGGTAACACGCTCGCCTCGAATGTCAGATGTCCGGAGTTCAAACCGTGATCAAAGGTATGCACTGCTGATGAGCTCTAGTAACTGCGAAAGACCAGTCCAGTGCTTCGACTCTTTGGTGTGGACTCGGCAACATTTGCAACCCTGGGACGGCTGCTGCCACCAGATTATTGTCATAAGCTCACTTAGTACACTCCGTCATTTTCACGGCAAGTCGCACCATAACTCGTGTGGAGTTTCACTGATAAGCCCTAAGTAGGGTGAATCACGTCTTGCGGTGTCAGCACACCCTAACCAATACTATACCATCATTCACAAGTAAGACCATGAAGTTAGTGGACAAAAAGAGCAAAAAATAACAAAATTTGTGGAACGCACAGCGATAATAACATTGAATGAATACTTCCGAAAATCGATAGTTCCATGGTTGTTTTCTTCAGATCTGGGGGTCTTCATTCTCACTGAGCCCTCGGAATACAAGGTGTGTGCGCCTCCAGCCACAGTTTGCAAGACGTTGATTTACACGGTAGTGTGGAGCGCCATGCGTCTATAATTCGTGAACGTGTCTGACCGTTTATTGGGAATAGCACGCACAGAATAAGAGATAAGTGGAACGACAGCGTTGACCGGTCAAAGGTCTTGGTGGCGTCAGTTCTGTTCCTCTACTTTTTCACTGAGTGCCGAACCTTTGTTCGTTGTCAGTGTTTATTATAGAGCTGTAAATGAAACGCGACTTGTTATGGCAATTATCGGCTTTCTTTAATTGCCGCTGATAAATATGCCAATTTTCAAAATGCCAGTGCTATCGTTCGCTGGGTTTCCAAACAAACCGTCCGCTTATCCAGACCTGTCGGAGGTTTATTTACTATCAGCAGTCATGGTCTTCGGGATGACAAGGTTTGCTCGGCACCTCGGTATGGAGTATATATACTATGCCCACAATACATGTTGGTTTCCGTAAGCTTGAGAAAACTGAGAAGGTTGAGAAAATCCAGGTGTAACAACGATGGGTTGGCAAAATGTGACAATGCAATATCATGTCTATTAGTTACTGTAAGGTGGTGCCTAACTAGTCTCTTGCTACCAGTACCCAAGCGATGAGACGAATTCTTTAGGTACACCCCGTGAAACCGGTCGTAGTTGGTTTTGAAGGCTTTTGGCCGCACGCATAAACGATTACAGTTGTTCTCGCATACACAGTGCGCACAGTGGTTTTTGGGGTGTACAAACATAAGGCAAACTGACACTTTTGTTCTGCCCACTGTTTAAACAAATCAGAATTCTGTTCATTTTATGTGCCATTTGGTCCTCTGCTCGTTAAGCTATGCTACCAACCAATATTGACCCGAACTATGCTCCCACAGGTACACTTAATAGGTGATGTGCTTGTTGTGGGATTAAGTTTGAATTTCATCGACCGACTACGGATATTAGTCCTCCTCTTTCCTCTCTCTCCAAACTGTTCGTGATGACGCCTGTAATATGACTGACCAGATTAAAGAAAAGTGCTGACCTACCAAAATCTGTCTGCCCAAAAGGACTCACTGTTTTAGACCCCGTTTTCCTGTTTTCTAGCGAGTCTCAATAATGTACAGCCTCCAAAATAGGCCAGAAAGTAAACCCTGACAAGAGATAGACGCTCGATTTCTCTAAAAGTTAGAGTTGAGGTACAAAACAAATGCCGCCAAACCAATCAGAAGTTACTGACAAAACTTGGTATAAGGAATGGCACAAATAGTTATACACAGCTGCCGGGAGGACCGGTTTCATTAAATGAGCCGCACTGCTCGCGTGACCCGAACAGGGAGACCTACCCTGTAAACTGTACATCTGACGCTCTTTTTTGTTAGATGCGTAGACAACGTCCACCACCGGTATCATAAATGCGTCCTAAATCGTGCCATCAATCCACGAAATTCTGTTGAGTGCAACTGCCTACGCATTCCTAGTCATGTGCCCGACCGACATGTCGTGTGGCTATCCGTGTGTCGCAACATCATTGCGCATAAGGCTTTTAGGCAACTTAGTCCCACTCGGTGAAACACTTTAGAACGAAAACATTTGTTTGTAGCAGCATTTTGTCGTTAGAGGTCTTCTTGCAATCTGAGTATGACCACTACCAAGTGTCGATCCACTGTCTTATCAAAATAACTCGGCGAAAACACTCTCAGAGAGTACAAAAGTTTACGCACGAGTTCGGGTATAGGCAAGTTCCATAAGCAAGCAGAGCTTTGAGAGATCATGGTCGGGGGCAAACACCGTGACATCGTTGTCGAATCAGTTCAAATACATGCTTACTAGCAAGTAAAAAACACTAGAAAGACTTATCTTCGAGCACCAGCAAATGCAGGTGATAGCGATCGAACAGGTCAATCAGTCGGAATAATTAAAAAGTTAATTGTTAGAAAGCAAAACTAAAACATTATACAGAATGTCAGGATTATTCCTACGGTCTCACCTACTAGGCCAGCCTACAACGTATTGCGCAGTAGTCAGTCAACTGGTCAGACCCTACAACGTTTTTTGCAACTGCACGAAAATTTTAGGTTGCACAGTTTCCGGACGAGCTGGTCACATATGGTGGGAACGGTCAAGTCTTCTCCAACTGGGGACAGTTTTGGCTGGTTATGAAGGCACTCAGCAAACTCAATCGAAAACGAACGCTGGTCCTGTACTCTGGACATCCACTTGGCACATTCCCAAGTCACAAATGGGCTCCCCGCATGGTTGTTACTAATGGAATGCTTGTCCCAAGACCTGGACTGGAACAAGGTTATCAAAAGCTTTTCGCGCTGGGTGTTACCCAATATGGCCAAATGACAGCCGGATCTTTTTGCTACATTGGACCGCAGGGTATTGTTCACGGAACGACACTGACAATTACGAGTGCATTTCGAAAACGTTATGCACTTGGCGCGAACGATACAGAATCATTCAAAGGACGAGTTTTCCTCAGTTCCGGACTCGGTGGAATGAGCGGTGCACAGGTAAGACCTTAGGTTCAGTAATAAATGACTCAATGTTACTGTTTGCCAAAAAACCGCCTAGCACGTACAAGTCTACTACCGTACTCAACACCAACTTACAATAACGAGGTACAACGAGGTGTACACACCTGTATTTTCAAACACTGTTGGCATTAGACCAGCTATATTGTGAGGTAAAACGAGAGATGACCACGATACTGTGGTTTCGATTCACTTTATCAGGCTTGCATTTGCTCCGCAAACTGACGACGATGGACGTAATAACTGATAGTGGTGATCATCTAGCTTGGCTGATAACGCAGGAGCACCGCGGAGCGGTAGAAAATAGACCTGGATCACAACGTGTTCAAGTGACCTTTTTGTCACAAGAGAGATTATGCACTAACAGAGAACCAAGATTGGTAGCGAATTCAGAAAAGCGTGTACTGCTTCTGGGCGTTACAAATCCAAGTAGGCCAAATGCGTTAAAAAATTGCGCGTTTTTTTACATGATATTGTAGCAAACGGATTAGATCCACCATACTATGTTGTACCGAAATTTATTTGGTCCTTTTCTGGAGTAACACAAAAATCGCTCAAAAGATGCGTCTTCGGTGTGAACAACCCGGGACAGTCCCGAAAACTGCTACGTTTGCACTCTGATGAATGTAGCAGTTGGCACACAGCAGTCACTAATTAAGTCGTCAGCGCACCCATGTCCTCAGATTGAGGAAATTTCAAGGAGGTTCACCATAAGTTGTCTTTGCAAAGAGACAGTCATCTTCGTTGGGCAGCTGAGCGCAACTCCAGCTACTACGCATAACTAATTCCGTATAGACGAGTGTGTTCATTTAAGCTGATCCGAGTACAGCTAGACATGACTATCTTAACCTTATCTGATTGAGATATGCAAGTCAACTGTTGAACAAACATTACACCGGAGTCATATTGAATAAATGAATAAATCAGAGGTTTCTATGTGGGCCCAGACTGATGCCCAAACTGACCAGTCCTGACAATACAACAGATATTCAGCCACATAATTATCTGGGTTTCGATTTCTAGCGTCGAGGTCAACCTCGAATAAGTCTTAATTGAGGTTGTTTACAGCTGCTCACCAATTGCTGGGTATCAAATTACAGGGGTTATCTACAGGAGAGTTATCATCTACTATCACCAACATACCAATGCATGAAAGTAACTAACAAAACAAGTCTTTTTTGTTGGCGAAATGATAGGCAAAGGCCGCCGTGATCGTCGGATGCGTCGGCGTTATTGCCGAGATTAGCGAGGAGGCACTGAACAAACGTTTTGCACAAGGATGGCTCACCGAAAAGGTCACCGATTTGGAGAAGCTGGTTAAACGGATAAGAGAATGCCGTAAAGCGAAGATGGCTATCAGCATCGGTTACCTGGGTAATATTGTGGATGTCTGGGAGCGACTTTTGATGGAGTACAAGCGCACGGGTGAGCTACTTGTGGATGTAGCATCGGACCAAACATCTTGCCACAACCCATTCCACGGAGGCTATTATCCTTGTGGTAAGTCGAACAAAGTTAAACCATTAACACAACAGCAGATCGGCGCACCCGTGGGTGTCAATTTAGTAACAATGTGCTGGCCGTACTTAACACCAACAGTGACGAAGATTCAGTCATTAGTAAATCAAACGACTGTGAATGATATAAATAAATCGTGGGTGCATTTTTTAAGATCGGACTATAAACGAAATTGCTGTAACAGCTTAGGTAACGTAGGAGCACAAAAGTGGTGCGTCAACGAGTTCTATGTGAGCAGCAGACACATGTAAAATTATTACCAACACAGTTGTCTAAACAGTAAGAAGTTTCAGCTTTCATTCTGTTCAACCAAATCCACTTCAGTGAAAACATAAATCGCACACGTGCTACGTGAGGTGATTTGCCGTTTCAGGACTAACCATACACTCACTTCGTAATTGCACAAGTTACACTTACTGGTATTGATACGACATAGATCGAATTGTCACACTTTCCCTGGGTGACTCTGTGGTCGATATATCAAAATCCGCTTACTGATAGTTTTATTTATGCGTTCTTCCATTTGTCACACGGACTAGAATAACCTTTTGTTTGTAAGGTAAATTTTAGACTGTAAAGAGTGAAACCCCACTCAACTGCTTTGTACGCACTCATCGAGTCGCGGTAATAGTAGTCATGACGACAAATTAGTTGCCGTGGCAATCCAAAACATGAATGCGTCAATCGGGTAAATTTCTCAATTCAACCAAACTTGGTCAAATACTGTAATTGTATTGTGACTGATGAAAATTCCTCTGAAATTCCACGGAAGATTGGGTGGGTTTTAACTAGATGTGACGCACTCAGTGGATCCTTTATTTATAGGGCAGCTAATACTAAAACGCGTGCCAAGCATGTGACTTCACCAGGATCCACACGAACCGCTAACGCGATCCATCCATCGCTTTTCAAACGACCGATTTATCACCACCCTCAATTTCGATAGTAAAGTGTCTAAGTGGAGGCAAAATTTATGCGCTAAAACTAGTGCGTCGTACACTGCTACTCCCATTTATTCGTTTAAACAGTCGACGTCGTGCTGGCACCCAACCGGCAAAATGTTCTTGTATCTAAATGGTTAAGAATAACTTTCACTTCACAGGGGTTCAAATATTTCTCGAAAGTCCGTTTTTATACCAAGTTAAGTAAAGTCGGCAGCTACTTCAGACAACAGAAGGACGATGTGCTTTTGGTAAACAGACAAACGATGACAAGATTGTCTGACTTAAGTGGTTCATGAACCAGAAAAGTAGGTTAATAAATCATTGGTGTTTCACTAATTTCAGGATATACCTATGAAGAGTCAAGAGAACTGATGTCCACAGACAACGAAGCATTTCAAAAGGCCGTAAAATTCAGTCTGAGAAAACAGGTAAGTTGATTGGCTAGCGGAATGTTTTCTGATGCATGAGGCCTCCGTCTGAGAAGATATTTACTTCTCCGAAAAGGTTGAACCCTTCGGGTCGGAAGTCAGGATCACGGGTGAATTGTCTCCCACCGTTCCTTCTGGCACATGCCATAGGGCTTTAATCATCCGTGAATCTTCCACCTAAATAATCTGTTTCTAGGCGCAAAATGGTAGGGGTATTGCATGCGTTAGACGCATCTTTTTATTATTCACTAATCGAAGACCCACAGTTTAATGCGGGGTCTGCGCCCGCTGCCCCAAAAATCACTCACATCCAAGGTTCTCTTTTTGTACAACTATGTTGCACAAAGCAAATGGAACACCATACAACTCAAAAGAATAACGCGATACGCATCACTGTTGTTTTTAGGTGAACGCAATTAACCAGATGGCCGAAGCCGGTGTGTACTTCTTCGACTATGGTAATGCATTTCTACTACAATCCAAATTGGCGGGGGCCGACCTGGAGCCAACGGAAGAACAACTGGCTGAGGCCAATAGAAACCGCATTAGAAAAGAATTTCGATACCCGTCCTACGTTCAGGTGAGATGAACTAATAAGTTCTCCATTGTTTCGTATTCGTATTAGCATATTCTATCAGTCAATATCAGGTTGACTCTGAGTTTTGACGGCGCGGACCAAGGAAGCTTGTAGTGCGATAAAACGATGCACTCTGGAGGAACGCCCATTTAATTTCTGCTACCGGTATAGTGTACCAGGTCTAGCTTACGATCAACGAACAAACAATGGCTACTTCGGTCTGTATGGGAGTATGCATCCTCATCCCCATCACATCAACCGCTATCATCATCATCATCAAACTAGGGAGGAGGTCCATCAGTATCCGGATCTAGAACATTTGACTAAGGAGCCGGCATGCGAGGAAGCAGTGGATGGCGTGAACTTACTAGAGTAATAGGACCTGACCAGAAGCAAGTCACCGCAAAAGTGCAAAACCACAGCACGATGGAAAGTCAAGGGAGTGTTCTTCCAGCCTTTATCCACTGAACACCGCTTAGGACATTCCGAGGGCTCACCAAGTTACATAAATCATTGCGTCGTGCTAAGATCTAGTGGGATGGCAAAATGGTTGATTCTATTGGCTAGGGACCTCCAAACCTTTCCAGTCGAGGATCAGTCTATCATTTCGACGGTAATTAGCTGGTCGGATAAAAAATTGAGCCAAAATATACAGTGAAACAACTTTGTCGGTGTGGTTCTCGAAAGGGGGCGCCTTTCTGCGGCGGCCAAGTTTGGTGAGCCTCTGCGGATGTCTGTTCAGGTAATTTCGCCACCTACACTGTTTCTTCCATAATGTTGGAGAATAAACGTCGAAGTCGTATTGGAATTCACATACATTTATGAGTGAATGTTCGGTAACTAAACCCCTATCGAGCTCGTCAATCTGGGGCGACGGTTCTGATTGGTCTCTCTAGTGGTTGCTGTGGGAAGACTTTTTGTTCCAGAATGATGAATTTCACCTCTAAACTTGCATACATTTCAAGCAACTAAGTAAATAAACGTGCACTATCAACTCCATCCATAAACATATCGGACACATGGAATCATTCGGAGTTCATTATGAAAGCGACTTCTCCAGCTGTTTTCTGTAGAGTGCCTCTTGACACCTGATGGGATTTTTGTCCACCATACATCGAAGTTTAATTCGGTGTAGTTTACATTGATGTGGAAGGAATGGATGTGTACATAAGCGGAAACAGGAACCCAAGTGCATATAATACAAATGAAGTGAGGCAGCATCCGTGGTAGCTGGACCAGGAAAGCGCCCGTCCGGTTATTGAGGTAGCCGGTTCAAGTCTATCCATGGACTTTTCGTCTGCATCATGTACACTTGGATTCCTATCCAATGGGGTTGTATTCTGGCAGGTTTTACGTACTTATCTGGAGATTTATTCCATGGTTTTGTTCCGTCAATGCTGCAGTCTACCCTAAGCATAAGAACCACAATTTGTGAGAGTTTCCACACTTCTGTGGATTCAGCGATTGTTTGAAAGTAAAATTGAATTTTTCAGCTACATCAACTTTTTTGACACAAAGTTTTCGTCAAAGACCCCTGGCCCTTGCAAATCGTATTCACGGAAAGCCTGCATTTCACAATCAAGTGTTTTGCTTGTGAAAATGCATGCGCTTCATCCAGCTGTAGGTGGTGAGCAGCCTTCACTGCTGATTTGGAAAATTCCACCGCACAAACATGGCTCACCAGCATAATCCCTGGTTTGATTACCTGTCTGTCTGATAGTTTGCCTATCTTACTTTCAATTAAATATCCATAAAAATATCAGACACCCTTTTCTGTAGAATACAATATGTGGGCATCAGGGCACTTATCTCCTGCACATATGCGCTCCGAATGAACGTTTTCAAGGAAATTCAATTAAAAGGACCATTACTAATAAATTATTAAATAAGTAAATGAAACTCATGCTTACGGTCATAAAAAACAAAACCAGTACAAATCTCACTTGTCATTTATACCTTTAGGAATCCCAAAACGCTACGATATTCAGGCACTATGATGGATTCCATGATGGACTGTAGCAGCTGGAACCAATGTGCCTATGGTACGCGGTTTATAGCTGATAAATTGAATTGAATTGAAGGTAGCTTCGTGTAGAGATAATGATCCATCCCCTGTTCACCGAAACAATCCAGGTAGAAGTCTTATCCAACTCATCAGTCGTTTGGGTTGTGGTTAATGTGCACTCGTTTCACTCGGTCAAACATGTACTCGTACGAACGAGGAGCCGGCAATCAGCACTCCAATTCGATCGAGTTTCAGTACTGTTCATTGAGACAAACGATGCGTACAATAACCACGCGCCCACATGACCAAACAGGAAGATTTGATATGCAATGTGATGGCTTCAACTTCCGTATGAGTGACAGTTTTCGGATCCCCTGGAAACCTTAGGCGTTCAACCAAATGCGATTGGTGCTACTGGCAGAAATCGCTCATCTAACTAACGAAGCTCATAATAGGTAACGTTTAGAAGGGTGCATCTGTTCTACGGGGTAGTTGTCCAGAAGGCAGCACTGTGAATTAGCTGGATATTACTCAAGCGTGAAACGGGCCAGTACATGGAATCTCTCTTTTGGAACGAACCCAAGAGATTGGGCAAAGGGGAATAACTCAGACCAGTGTGATAAACGAGTGAACAACCTACCTCGACAGGGTAGATAACCTAGTTATTTCCAGTACGAGTTGCTGACACAGTCTACTTCGTCTCCTATTGGAATAGGACAAACTTCACCGGAACCGTTTAGCTCATTTACATTTGTTCAATCGCAAAACCTGATGACATCTATCATCAGTTTATGTCGTTTCGGGAAGAAGGTGGCCCACTGAAGGCATTCAACTCTGTCCAACGTCCCAGTATGTGTAATGTTCAGGGTGTCATGCACACCAGAACATTTTGGTAGGAGGTGAATATGTCATCTGTCTCAACACTATAGACATTCTGTGGTGTTAAGCCCACAAAGGTGCTAGAAGCAACTCTGTATGACTACCGTTGCAAAAACCAAACCGGATGTTCGTTAACGCTAGCCGACTATGTGTATGCCCCGAGTGCGTCCTGCGAGTAGTGCGGACCACTGGGCAGCTCTCCGCATGCGCTGTGGGCTTCTAGCGTTTAGTTCTCTTTGAGAGACTTGGAAGTTATGGACATGCTGAAAGCCAGAATTTTATCCTGCTCATCCTCGAATCTTATTACCACGGGTTTACGCCGGGTCGTACGCTGGTCGTACACGCGGCTCAGAGGAAATCATGCGTGAAAATACCCATTCTGCGCGGACGACAGGCATATGTGTGTGTTTCGCTGTTACGGACAAAGCCTGAGAGGTGCCACCCAAATGTCTCCTTTCGCAGTTGGTCCTCCTCGGTTGGCTGGCAGATAAACCGTTCCATGCCGAATCCTATTTTCTACAAAATCATCTGTCCGAAGGTACTCCTAAAATTCAAGACAACACACTAATATCTCTGATACCTCGAGAAGTAAACTACATGTAAGTTAATGGGTGATTCCTCCAAAACCGCCGGAACACATCATATTTGTTCCACGAAAAATACTTTTGTACTCATCTCAACTGAAAATGTGATACTCGCTGCTACTATTCGCTTTTTGGCTGTCATAACTATGCGCCCTAAAGCTGCATGTACAAGTGTGAAGATAAACCAAAGTCGAATATAACACAGACCAAGAAAAACGGAGGCGGTAGGCGAGATAGCTCGGTTAATTATCAGCTGAGAGAAAATCATCGTCACCGATTTGCCCCGTCTTGGTCCAAGTAAGCTGGTAGACGATCAAATATACTTTGAGTACTCGTCATACTGGGTTGGGGGCCGGCGGGTCAAACGCGTGTAAAGCGCGATTACCGCCCTTCTCATCTAACTGAAAAATTCACGGCACCGTCTTCACTACGAACTTCTTGTTAAATAAGGTAGTAAGGTAGCCCCCTGATGACAACAAGTCTACATGAGATTCGAAACGACACCAAGGTCGGAAGACAGCAGACATGTGACTGATTCCATTATCACAGGATTATCTTCGATCTATCATAGAAACCGTACACAATAACAAACAGTGAAAAGGTTCACGTAAAAGCTGCTTGCCTTCTATCACAACAGCCATATAGTCAACCGTTCAGACTGCCTACTGTAATTACGCAGTAAACGCACTCACGTTGCCAATCTTTTGATACCTCCAACAGTCATCCTGTTTGCGACGTTCATCTCATTGTTGCCCCCAAGGTGGCTGTACCTCTGGGAGATGAACATTCGGAGAATTTTGTTATGAAAAACTTGAGGAAGCCCTTTACAACGGTAGCGGATGAAAGTCCGTCAGTCCCGACGATGCCTACCTACATCAGTGTATCGTTTAGATGTGGAAGTTCCTGGGACAACTGACAGGAAACTAATGCCCACTTCAGTAGTGTTTGGTGCCGGTCCGAGACTCTTATACGATAATCATTTGTTTACAAATGTTCCGTCAGCTACGTGGGTCTGAAGACTGGACTTCCATCTCAAAGACTTGCTGAGTACATACCCTCATGCAGTGGAACCAGACACGCAAACACGGCGTGCACAGTTGCGGCTCCCCTGATCTATACAATTCATCGGATCGGTTCGACCAAAGCGTTCAGTGTGATGTGTTGAGTACAGCTAAATAGCCCAAGGGTCGTTAGGCGAAGGTCATTCCCAACAGAAGATCGCCAGTTGCGTACCCCAACTAACCTTGTGTCGCCGAAAATCCCAGGTGAAAATGTTGACCCTACCCTGATTAGTTAATCGCCTTTTTTACTCACCAACTTTTCACCATACGCTTTTATACACATATCTAAGCATTCGTTTCATTCATAGGTGTACCTGTCAGCTGAAACTTTGTCGGAGACAACTACGTGCAATATCAGTTGATCTTACTGTATTCCACGGTTATGTTTTGAGAGAAAAGAGGCATAGTATGTTCGGGGAGGATCGGACCCGCGGGCCCTGCTAAGGACGATGGGCTTCAAAACGTTACAACTTACTAACCAGTAAATATGGTTCCGAGTGAGCAGAGTTATTCGCAACTTAAAGTGTACGAAAAAATAACCATTACTGTCCTTTTCACAGGATATAATGGGTGACATTTTCTCAATGGGATTCGGACCCTTCCGCTGGGTCTGTACATCTGGACTTCCAGAGGATCTCAAGTTAACGGACAAATTGGCTGAGGCTGAGCTCATATGCTTACTGGCCCGAGAAGGTTTGCCGCAGCCAATTAGGCAACAATACTTGGACAATTTAAACTGGATCCGAAAAGCCGATGGTCACAAATTGGTTGTTGGGTCACAAGTAAGTCAAGGTTTTGAATAAAAAACAGTTTGACCCTTACTACCAAGGACACCTACAGTGGACGATAACTAGGATATCAAATACTGTTACATTTTACTAAACTTTGGAGGGACTTTTATATTGTTAGTGCGCTAGTGAGCTTTCTCTGCTCAAATTCTACAGCCGAGTTGAATTTCCCATGCTATTTAGCTCTTTCATTCTGCGGTAGTAGTAGTTAGCAATCCAAGCTTTTTTCGACAAAGAAAAGGATTCCCTTCATTCCAGTTCTTGTTTGCAGATAAGGTGCAAGAAACAGGCGATACTTACTTGTTCTGCTTTAATAAAAAAAGGTCGCATGATCCGTCTAACGCATATGGTTTGTGGCTTGGGACTCGTGTTTAACGAGGGGAAACAATTTTCGCCTCATTTTGACAGTTATCTTCATGGGACCCCAAAAAGTTAAAATAAAAACCATTAACTTATGAGAATAGAGCTCCCCCAACGAGAGCTTAACCGCCAAAATACACTTTCTGGGACTATCCAAGCGTGGTATCTTCTGGGAGGTGGTCCAGCTAAAGCAGAACTGTGAATGCTGTGTACATGCCGATCAAAGAAGCGTCCGGCGTACTGACAAGTATATTCCGCATCAGAACTACAATGACCTGCGATTTGCTCAATCACACATAAGGAATAGTGAACATGTTTCATTGATGTACTATGAGTATGAACCGGTAATATGCTTTCTCTATAAACAAATCCTGGTTGAACGCTACCAAGGTACCACTTTTCCACCAAAAAAGACTAACGAGGACCTTGAGACATCACAGAACCACGAATCAGTAGTCACAAACAAACCGATTAAATGGTGCCGTTGATCCAGACAAGCTGAAAATCTTTCTCCACTCTCACTGAGTTCCTATTTTGTACCATATCATACTACACGACAGTAATGAAACCACCAGGAAATCTTTGTATTCTGATTTGAAAAAGATGTTTCTGCTTCGAAAAGGCTCACAGAAGTGCATTTACATCATCGTGTTTAGTAGCTTGGCGGTGAGATCTGAATAAAATCCAAGTTATGGCAGTCCTATTCTCTTGTACTTTCCAGATTGAATTACACAAGTAATTGTAATTATGGACTGTATAGCAGTTTTCAACGTTGTTTTGATTCTGAAGGCACGAATCTTGTACTCGGACGAAGCAGGACGAATTCGGATTGCGAATGCTTTTCACGAAGCAGTGAAGAGCGGAAAACTCAACGGACCTGTCGTACTAGCTCGTGATCACCACGATGTGAGTGGAACGGATAGCCCCTATCGAGAAACAGCCGATATTTACGATGGTTCAGCTGTGTGCGCCGATATGTCCGTAAGTGCACGTATTACGTCCCACTACCTAAGGTGGAGTAATTACACCTTTTGGATAACGAATGGACGTAGATTTACGCTTCATCACAGCTCATGAGAAAAAATGGAGAAACCTCGCAAAGATTTAATCGAACGCAAGTACTAAAAATACCATCCGAAAGAAATGGATTGAATAATTTAGTCCATGGGGAATAAGGATTTCTTTTAACAACTTCATTTCTGGGACCACTTGAGTACAGACTATCAAAGCCATCATTCAACTAGAGGCACCCCAGATGGTCTGGACGTTAACCCACGATGTATCCATTCGGCCACCTCAGCCCTAACGGAGAACATGCTTTTCTAGTATGGACGTAATAGACTACTCGTAAGGTTGCTTAAAACTCTTCGACAGCCCATGATCGGTTTCGCCCTTTCTGGGGCCTACAGGTGGGCGCAGTATCCGAGCAGGAACATCATAAACGAGAGATTTAGCTGGGTTCCAGATGAGTCTCCCGTCAAAACCATATTGATATGCGAATGAGTGTGTATCTGTCGAAATGCTTTTCTAGTGCTTTGAAAAACATAAACCTACTCTATGTGATTTTTCAGTTAGAGATTTCCAGAATGTATGCCGGTCTGATCAGCAGCTTTGTTCCACAGGGGATTGCTAGGGTATTACTCGATTTTCAAAAACAATGGGGATATTCAAAAGCCGACGGCTCTAGAGAACAAAACTATTGGAGGTCTCCTTCGTGGTACCATTTTCAGATAACTAATCCCAACATCCATACAGTGTTGAAATCAATCAAAACGATAGAGTGGAACACACGGTTTCCTTAAGTCACTGATTTCTTCCGTTTATACCGACTCTCGTTTCCAGGTTCATAATGTTATTGGAGGAGCTATAAGGGGTGCCTCGTGGGTATCGTTACACAACGGTGGTGGAGTTGGCTGGGGCGAAGTAATGAATGGAGGATTCGGACATGTGCTAGATGGGACAGATGAATCGATGAAGAAGGCGTGTCGAATGTTGTCTTGGGATGTGACAAATGGAATGGCAAGAAGAGCCTGGGCCGGGCACCCGCTAGCTCGTCTGGCACTGGAATACACTCCGGATGGAGAAAAAGTTGCATCCAAGGATCGACTGGATGTGTTACTGCCTGTACTAGTAAATGATACCAATCTTCTTGATCGGGCGTTAAATGAGGCTTACAAGTGATAACACGGCAAAACCACCGAGGTGCGATTCGAACCTGAGTAACGATTTGCTGTAATTTCTGACATTTCTTTCGATATGGTGCTGGGGCACCTGTTTGCTTGCCAGCAATTGCGGTTTTTAACACCTAATTTATCCAATCGATGTTAACATCACACAGAACAATTTGTATTGGCTAGATTGAACTGCAATGCGTATGGATACCGGCAATAACTCATAGTATAAAGTAGGTGACACGTTGTTTTTTTACGAAAACAGTAGGAAGAAAAAAAACACTAAACAAACGGCATGCCAAATAGGGGATGGACTGCTTAAAGTTAGGAGACAGCACCACAAAATTTTATTCACTGTATCAGAAAATGAACTTACAAAGAACTGATCAGCTGTTCATATGGGGAGATTATGGTCAATCATGTCATGTGCTGACATCTGCAATGTAACCATCGGTGAACGAGCTCACTAGCTCTATCTAAGCTGTACCGTAAGTGGTGAAGAAGTAGAGCTCGCTAACACGGTTTTAACAGACGATCAGCATAGAAGATATAAATAAGTCCGAGTTTCTGTTTAGCCGTCAAGAGCACAGAACTCTCCAGCTAACTAGCGGAAACTACGTACCAAGGTTCATATCACCCAGTCTCCACATAAGGTCTAGCCCACTGATGTTCACTAGTGTTCTACAGCACTAAAGATGTTCGTTTCTATCAATAGTATTTGAAAAACCGGCGGTCAGTAATCACTACCATGCACTTTGGTCCTGTTTCTGCGGAAAGCCGAAAGTAATCCATTCGATTCATGCACTGGTAGCACGTTTTTCGTACGCTATTTCGGTAGCTCGATCTTCATGACATCGACAGAATAAAAGCTGTTTCCGGAAATCTGTTAATAGGCGAGGAAAGCACCGTGTGGGAATCAGAGCAGGTATATGAATGAGAGCTTCCCTATCGTGTGAAGGCAAAGAGTTGTTTATCCATCGAGATCTCCATCCAGAAAATGTTCAGTGTGAGGATATTCCTTCTTATCTCCCCATAGCGGTGGTCAATAACCAACCCATGTAGATACATAATTCACGGCTTATTGATTGTTCGTTTAATCTTATGGTAAAAGTAGGAAGATTGAACATCGTGACTCGAAGAATGAGACTAAAGCGAAGTCGTTAGTTCTTCCCAAAGCAGTACATCAGTACGACGCTCCAAATTAAAAGTAAGCACATATCGAACTGCCGTTTCAAGGGCTAACTCGAAAAGTCTCATTACGGTGAGTTCGGCAGCTTCTTTCCAAGAACCTTCATGTAAATACATTATCAACAGAACAAACAAATCCAGATACTCACTCGTCACTAGGTCGGATTCCAAGTAACCGTTTGATAACCCATTCATATCAGACGTAGACTTGGCCGATTCAGCAGCCGATCGGAAGTAATGCTTAGCATCAGCCACAAGATCCATAAACGTCACTTCAGATCGGAGTGGTGAGCAAGTTGCGTACTGCAGCACGAATGCATCTAGTTGTTTACGAACGGCTGACAGAGCAGCATAGGGCAGTTGGTTGAAAGTTTCCTGTAGCGTTTTCACTCTCTTGTGATCAACAGAGTTCACAGCATCCTGCTGATCGTCGGTTTTCGAGGGCGACGTATAGAGGAGAACAGCTCGCAGCAATGGGATAGGGTAGGCGGCGAGATTCGAGAGCAGATTGGTCAAGTAAAGGTTGGCGTAGAAACAGTTGTGTTGCATACTTTCCAGTCTTGCTAATACCGTAGAGAGGAATGGGCCTGAATGCGAAATAGAGTGAAGGCAAGCAGTAAATTTGGATTATTTCTATCCTATATAATAAATTTAACCTCATTTAGTCCGACGTCACTTGTAACACGGCTAAGGCATTTGAAAAAAACTGGGATATCTAAGTACAAATAATTAGATGGTCAACTGCATAGATAAGCAGTGACCGAAAAACTCGGGGGATCAGCTCTTTGCATCTCAGCTAGGCTGGAGTTTGGGAATGTCCTTCTGAGAGTTGTTGATGGCTATTTTGTGTTAAAGATTGGCGATGTGATTAAGGAAATTCCAGTCATGATCAGAATGAGCTAGTATTAGGGGAAAGCGACCGACCGTACACCATACACCACTGAAAATGTTCTGGAATTCTTAAAAATGTTTCCGTAGAATTCGTATGACTCCCTAGCAATGGCACCATAGAAATCCAAAGGTGGTTTGATGTGAAGGTCGAGTTTTCAAGCGCTGAAATGTAACCAGAAGGATATCATAACTTAGCATCGGATTTCTCTAACTAATTCTATCGAGTCGCCTCAGGAATTCCATTGCTCCTCAACGAAATTGAAGCCAAACACTAAGAAATAATGCCCATACAAACTACCCACAGCGTTTACAGTAAACATAGTGTACACTGAGTAACGGGAGCCATAAACTGGAAACTGGAAACTGGAGACTGTTTTATGCTTGGCTGGGTTGTGATGAAAGATGGAAGGCTTGTTCAGAGTGTCAGGTAGACTGTGAGGTGTGGGGGCCATTGTTAAACAATTTATCAGTTCTATTTGGAGAAGCAGTCAGCGGTTGAGAGAGGACACCGGGCACACCTCGGCTAATAAGAGCTTAAGAAAGGTGATAAAGTGAAAGGCTGACGAATAGTGCCTTAATAGCACTGTCAAATTTATTAGTCCTAATGATGGAATAATGTTTGTCTTTACAATGATGATAACTATGAACTGCGAAGTAGGCAAGTGCTGAAATCTGACATTAAAAATGGAATTACAGCTAAGTGAGCCTAAGCCACCTCAAAGTAGTGTGACTGATGTTGGTTGCAGACTAGATGGTTGCTGATCTGTTCACTGAGCTCGACAATTTGCTTGCAGATATTTTCTCACCAGTCGGTTGTGCGTCAGCATTAATGTGCGGTTTGGTTGGTGGGGTACCTAACACCAGGACAGCGGAGAGGAAATAACCCCTCCCCTGAATTCCATTTTTCCCTTCAGTTCAGATTGCAACGACTTGGAAAGATTTAGAACTCATTCAAAAGCCTATTACAATCTACAGACAATAGGGTGAAAATTTTGTTTTTAGCTTAAACGTGAGCCCTAGGAAATTTTTTGACCGACAGAAAACTAATTTATTAGCAGGCTTTTTTAATCAGAAAGTAAGAATGTCAACATAAATAACCAAAGCTAATAAACCCTTATGTGATTCGTCACTCGGATCTGTAAAAATGGCTCAAATTACCATCTGAGGGAAATCACGGTGAAATCATGATAGCTTATTTGACTAAGTTCTGAACGCTCAGAGGTCCGTACTCAATGCAAGTCACCCAACAGAACACTGTTGTTAGAGTACACTGTGGACATGATCCTCCATAAAAGAGACAGGACACATGATTGACACTGCATAATGCGTGAAAATATGGTCACTAAGCTACTGTCATTATACCACGGTAAAACAACATTGAACTCTGAATAGCCTGAAGCCATTACGGTCAGCAAATTGTTTTCTAATTTCATCCACTTATTGAGGATAAACCTTCTGTGATTGGCAATAACCGGAGGCTTTGGAAAAGTCTATGGTCAACGGCAGATGCTTCAAACACTCCGTTTGGGTGGAAATATGCGACTGAAGTTGCACTTTTTAACACCTTTTCAGATTAACCAAGCCAATTTTGTGTACTGATTTAAATATCAACCGCTTGTTACTTGAGCGCTTGAGGCTCTATAGCATTATTGGACCAATGGGCTACATTGAATCACTGCGGCTGGGTCGGGTTGTGGAGTGAGTGGATGGTTTATGGCACCGGCCTTATCAGGTTCAGAGTGCCAATACACTAAGTCAATATACCGTTGTTGGCTGATCAGAACGGGAGTCGTGGTGCTTTATCCGAGCTTCCAACGTGACTGTCATGTCCGTGCTCAAATGTTCACCCGATATCGGCCAATCCAACGCTGAATATATACCCGAGAGCTAGAGGGGCTTTCGAGGTACTACGCTTGACTCAAAAGTCCTGGGTCTGATGAGCCTAGTAATGCTGCTAACATAGGGTACTGACAAGTTGTATAATCAGCTAGAATTCAGACAACAGCGAACGCTACTTAGACTTGATTGATGAGTCGCTGAAGGCTTCGAACCAAGTAGCAGCCACCTAGATCGATCCGGATGCGGTGGACAAACCGGATACATTGTTAAGGGCTCTATTTTATATGTGCCTGGTTACATTTGGAGCCCGAGATGGATGTCTGTATAAAACCTGTGGGATTCTCATCGCATCGCATCACTTTTGCGATATGGAAGTTTCAAAGTATCGGTGTTGCTGTTCCTCAACTAACCAAAAACGTCTAACGGAATTTGGATAGGCTAGAGGCGTCCTGCTTTCAGGAAAACCTAACGAGATTAGGACATTCGAATTCGAAACGATGCGGGTGTTTGAAATTTACGATTTACATAGAAACTGATTATGCCTTCTAGTGTTAATTTGAGAAGTGCCAATAAACCCCTTGATATGGGATGCGAGCAAGGCTGACGGTGTACGTCAACACATGCGTGCAGTTACGGTCGACCCCTTAAGACCGAAAGCCTTCAAGATATGGACTTGTTACGCGTATACCATCCAGAGAGTAACAATTGCACTTTCCTATCCACTTGTATGGGGGTTCCCGAGTATATGCAAAAAATGTTCCGATGCGTGCGCGCTGTTGTCAGAATACGCACACGTGAGCTGTGTGTGCGTGCCCAGTCGGTGCCCAGTCGTCAATGTCAGTTTGTTCACAGAAGTGGGTGCGAATCCTTATTGCTAAGGGTAGGCCGTGGCAAGATATTTACGAATGAACTGTCCTACTGGAGGGAACACTAGTCAAGAAGATTTTTGATACGTTGACAAGACACAACTGCAATCGCTTACCCCAGTGCATCTAATGATATGTCGTCAGTTTCGTGCTTGGCAGATTGCAGTGCTAATCTATAAATCGGTAGGTTCCATACATCACTTTCCCAGAGTGAATTGAGTAAGCAGCATGCATGTCCCATGCGAAGCTGCTGAGTAATTTTGCCCCAAGAAGAGTCCCTACGGAGCCATTATTGTCTAACATATATCACTACTATACATCTGTTCTGATTCTGCTATTTGTGTACCGCCCAGGAGGTGCGGGGATAACCACATCGTGCACAAGAAGACAAGCAAGATGATGAGCCGAAAAAGCTGAGAAATGCCAGTCTACGTTGAAGTTCATGTGACGTCTTAAAACCCAGTGCAAAGGTAAGAATTTCAAATGGAGAAACAATACATCGGAAAGCAGACAGGCACAAGATGTGTCTTGACTCAAAGGTCAATAAGTCGATAAGAAACGCGGGAACTGATCAGTCCTCCTGAGTAAGGATCCTGCCATCCCACAAGTGACCGGTTTACATGGTTTCTGTTGAGGGAACCGTTAGAGCTTCAGATGGGTCATGTTTTGTAAGTAATTGTCAATTAAATCGGCTTGAGTAGACGAGTGAGTGATTAAGGTGAGACGCAAGGAAATTGTACTTACCTAGAGTAGGAAATGCAAGTTGTGAACGTAGGCCAGGTTCAGATTTGCTCGAAGTTCTTCGACTGGTGGCTGATTTGTCGATTGACAATGCCTTACTTCCCGTGGACTGTCTTCTTAGAAGTGTGTTCAAATACTGAACTGACGATGAACTAACCGCATCGTAAACAGGCTCGTAGGGCATTGCCTGAATGTACAAACCAAGGGAGTGAAGTGAAGAAGGGCGCACACCAAACCCACTATTGTCCTGTTCGGGAAAACAGGAACCATAAAGGTCACCGGTAGATTCTGTGTGTATTCCGTTGGAGTTTATCAACACTTCATCATTACCGATTCCAGGTTCCCGTGAACTTGCTGTTTCTGGCTCGACGAAAGTTTGTTTAAAATTGTTTTCTTCACTGGACAGGGAAGAATTCCTGCAGTTCGCGTTGGCCACTAAGGCATCATGCACCACAAGTCCATCACAGGGATTGGGTGACTGGTCGTGAGCTAGTTCGACCGGATCAGCCTGTGAGCTTCTAAAGTAATTTTCCAAATCAAGCGAATGCCTTTGCGATGCATCTCCGGAATTCGATATCTGGGGGCTCAGTTTGTTAAGACAGTCAATAAACTTATTCAAATCTTCAGAATCACTTCCACCTGATAGAATTTGTGTGTCATGGTTAGTTGGGGAGTTTGCCTCCGATACACTGCGTCGGCCAGAACGTTGATTAATTTCCTGTGTCAGTCCATTTCTTCCCTCACTCGCTCCAGTATGGCTCTGTATTTTCTCAATATCTTCGGCGTTTGAGTCAAGAAATGTACCATCCAGGTAACTTAGACAGTACCATGATTTAACGTGGTGCTGAGTGTGGTCACTCTTCTTCAACAGTCTAGAATGCCGTACTTGATAATCGCTGCTACTTTTGTGGAGGGGTCTCGTTACATCTATTCCGGAATCATCGCAGTCAATACCCTCAGTATCAGTACCAGTATCGGTTAGTAGAGCCACTGGCCCCTCGCTCTGCGACTGACTGATCCCATGGTGACTGGGATTCACTTCTTGCATTTTTAACGACTGTTCGGGACATTGTTCCGAGTATTGTGGAAGGACCTCATTGCTTGATCCATCGAGATCGAATTCTGCATCAATATCCAGTTTGCAGACTGCCATTCGCAAAGCGCGGGCTGTCTTTTCCCCAGCCTTCTCCTTCATTTGCTCAACTGTCGGATGTTTGATAGTGAAACAGTTAAACTGAGCATGGGCTGCTGCTACTGTGCCGCCAGGAAGTGGAGTGAACCCGAGATTTCGATTACCATTTAGTTGCAATGACATCTGTTGTTGTGACACTTCACTTTCACATATCGGCAATGCATAACTGATATGTCCTTCGAAACCAACTAGCTGTGAGGCCGTTGGGTAGACTGAATCGTACGTAAGGCGCCAGTCAGCACATGCGTGGCTTCGGGAACGTATGGCATCTCCGGCCCAGGACGTATAGTTAAACCAGTCATCCGGTGTGAGGTAGGTTCTTCGATGCGGCTCATCGTCAGTGCTTGTTGGTTGATCTGCCGAAGGCACTGATGGTTCATTCTGTTGCAGGAATTCACCAGAAGATGGACAAAGAATGAATTCTGAGTGTACTGGCATAAGTGCTTCCATGGTGCACGAAACGCTCTTTGGCGCGGAGGTGGAGTGCTTCATGATGTGCAAGGGCGCTTGAAATGGAGAGAAGATAGAAAAAGTAAATAGTTAAACATATTTTCAGTACAAACGCTGAGCGTGAACTCGGAAGATGACCTAAGGAAATTTTTCGTAGTCTTACAAACAAAAGAAGTTCGTCAAGATGAGACAAACAACAACCTGGGAAGGGCATACTTTATACAAATTAAAATATACAAACTGTCCCCAGGTAGAAGCCCAGAGCAGAAAACGCGCCGTCGCCCACTCACTTACAACCATACCATATAATGCACTAATGAAGAATTCGAAAGAATACCTTGGAATGATAAACAGGATGTAAAGGAAAAGACAATTTCCAAATGCATCACATAAACGGCAGCTTGAAAACAAAACGACGTCACTTCGTGTGTGAAAGCTTCTCTACCAAAGTCGTCTTATTCGAACCCCAGTACACTCACGCAGTCGATCAAGTCCTGATAAAAGACAACAGCCCGGTGTGGATTGTGCTAAGAAGATAGTCCTTCTAAAAACTCTGTGCTGATTACGAAACCACGCGCGGGCAGCGTGCTATCGTCTAAGTAGGTGAGAGCTGTTCACAATGTCGTCCGGGGAGTCGTCAGAACTCGCTCTGTCGAAGTATGCCGCGGTTTACCACTCACGGAACAATGGTTGGATCTTCTGTTCACACAGAGCCAGTGTAATGGCTGCATTCATTGATTGTTGACTGGATATCCACTGTCAGTGTCGTCCTGTCGCCTTCGAAATCCGCGACACAAAGTTGTTGGCAGATAAGCAGCAGCTTCCAATGGACTAGGTTGATAAAAACAAGCAAAGCGCAAACAACAAAACTGGCGATAAAGAAGTCCCTGCGATATGCAGGAACAGACAAACAAATAGGTGAGATAGCGTTAGGGACTGACGGTCTCTCAGTAGAGTCTGATTTTGAGTGTAATCTTGAGGGATGAGCATGCATTCCTCTGATGAGAACAGATAAACACATTATACTTTATATATATATATATATATATATATATAGGTATAATGTGCATATGTGTTCTCATCAGAGGAATGCGTGGCAAAGAGGTACAACGAGAAACTGCCAGAGGATAGAAGACGTCTCTGGTGCTAGCTTCGCACAGGAATTTGGGGCTGTCCATTATTCCAAACAGGTGCCTACACATGGCTGTATAGTTTCTTGTGGAGCTGGGTGCCTTGTTGGCAGACGTTCCACCGTCAATCCAGGTAACGTTATGAGTGCTTCGTTGTGTAGGTGAACGAACTTCGACTCAGAAACCTAAACTTTTAGTTCGATGAGCAGCTGCGCAACGTGACACAGTAAGGTGCTCGTTAGAAGCAAATGAATCAAACAGTCCGGACTGAAACTAAGTATTCAACAAAAGGCCGCCGGAAAAAGTAAGTGAAATTTACACATGTAGCCACAAACTAATCTGCTGTTATCTTACCATCGACAGGATTGAGGTGCTCCGATTTAACGTGATTCGTTGGAGACCATTCACCATCGACTCCATTCATCTCAGGCTCGTCATCCAAATTGAGTTCTGCCACAGATTCGTGTAAAGCATGCCTCGTAGACTGACCGACAACAGACTTGTCAGCATGACTGCTATGTGAAATATCATCGTAGGCTGCAATCAAATCCAAAAAGTCACCGGCCGCCTGGGCATAAGAACTTGGTTCTGGCCATGGCCATCCGAGAGCCAGTAGACTGTCCCGGAACGGAACGAGGTACCTAATTTGATGGAAAAATCACGCGACACAATGAATTCGTTCCAGATTAGTTGTCCCTTGAAATAAAATGTATCCGCACTGATTCGATTCGTCCAAACTAAGTCGACGAAAGAACGGTTAATTTTTTTTTTCATGAGAAGCCATTTAATGGGATGTCGGCCACGGCGAAAGCGATGAAGGAATGCCTGTAGATTTCTATCAGTTTTACCATACAAATTTCTAGACCATCATGTCACTTTCCTGAGTGAAAACCATGCAATACCATCAACAAGTTTTAAGACCTTGTCGCTTAAGAACCGGATATAGCTGATCGAGGCAGGTAGCTAGAGATTTCAGTATTTAGTCTAAGTGTCTAATGGGGATATGTCGAGTAAATTTATCGATTTCAGTAGTTAAAATGTTGGCAGCAGCTTAAAACCTAACACTGGCTCCCTGTAGCACAGCACAGCACAGCAGCAGTTAACGCTATATACAAAGGTAAATGGGTATTACATCGTTCCAAAAGGCGATTCAACTTCTACAGACATTCTGATAAACTAAGCACCCAACACAATCCTCACGGAATGGTTCACTTCGGAAAAGGTATTAAACTCCACCCTTGTGGTACGGTGGACTCAAGGAAGGTAACAAACAAAGAAACGAAGTCGCGTCTTTAGTACGAATACGCATAGCAAACATGGGCAATAAAAAACAAACCTGAAATCATGGTTCTCGGGTTACCTAGGGGGAATTGAACTATATAAATTGGATGTCGGGTAAAAAACCTCCAAGAGGTGAATGCACTCTGTGTAAGTTCACTTGTTATGAAGTAGTTCTAAAGTCCTCGGATGCAATATTCGAGTCAGGCTTTTGCGTACTCATCAATCGAACTTGTGCGAGTGTTCCATCAAGAATGTGTCACAATATAGCTTTTGGCCATATATTACTCATGTTGTGTGGATGTTTGGTGTTGTAAATCGCTCTACTATGCGCTACATGTGATAGGCACAGAGGGTGCAGCACGGTTGCAGGAACTGACTTACCTGAACACCAGATACAACATCACGTCTTCGCAGTGCAGACCGAGCAAGGTATTGAATAAGGATAGGGTGGCTACGCCCAACTGTAAAATAGAAAAAAACGTTAAAAAGAATGTGTTGACAGCGGTTAACATGAAAAATCAGTATGTATACTAAGCAACTTGTAGTCAGTTCTGATTGTATACGAACTCTGCCGAAGTGGGCCTACACTGCGCATGTATACCATTAAGCTAAACGTACGGCAGAATACTTGAATCAGAATGAAAAGATGATGCTTTGTACTATCGGAAGTGTTCTTTGTCAATGATTTCATGGGACGCTAACTGTCAGAGGTTTAACCGAGTAGTTTTACTGCTGAAGAAACGACAAGCCAAGATCGATAGGATAAGAGGTTCCTATCAGAGAAGTTACTGAAAGAAGTCTGCAATCGACAAGCTCATAAACTGCTGTTGCTAGTAAGCGAGGTAACAAAGGTAGAATAATACTGCAGTCAGATCAATATAAATACGAAAATGTCGAGACACCAAAGCACAGCAGCACACTCGGGTTTCCACCTACAGTTGTTGACCACATGGCATCCAAAAGGTGAACACCAGGAAAACCTTTCGGTTGTGTGGATGCCTTTTTCATGGAGAAGAATCGAATCTCACTGATTTGAGCAAGCCACTGATGAAAGTGGTAAATTACTGCAACAATGCATAGGGATTTTTTAATACAAGCGAAGATTTCCGGGTTTCAAGCATACCACCAGATTAGCCTTTGTGCAAAAAAGCCGACTATTTAACTACTCGCGAGTAGTCAGCATCGGAGTACAAAGCGAATTGCAGGCGAATCCGTCGCCGACAATTGCGGCCCGTTTCTGTAGGATGAAGGCAACCTTTAGCCATATGAATTTTGGTAGGCGAAAATTCGGAGGACTAAATAAATGCCCCTATTTAGTTTGTTAAGAAACAGCATCACTATCAAACGGTGATTTCTTTCCGGGAATGGATGTATAAGTTTACCGTTTAAAATGATGAACAACTAATCAACCGATAAACATTACTAAAGTATTCCCTATCCCAAGAGACAGACTCGAAGAGAGACAACATTTCAGGTGTTTGCAGACAAGGGCTACCGGATTTCCATAGGATTTTATAGCTCTGGACAAACCATCCTGTACCTTCCTACAGGATCCATGATTTCGTTCCACGGTAAAAAGGACATGGATGACACGATCTATGGGTGATGCCTCCACTTCTGCTTGCGTTTATATGGCTCCTAAAGAGTAGTTGATATTCGCAACGTGATTTCTGTTCGGGGACTGCCTGCCATTTAATGGGGCTGTTTCTTCAGGGATTTGTGTTGCATTTTGGCCTGAGTACCTTGCATCTGGTTGGTTCGTTCGGCAGTACTTCGGTTCCTTTATCCAGGCTAGTCCATTTTGCTTTCCTTATGCGTTGCCTTCCAGCCACTTCTCATGCCATTTGATCGATCGGCTGGACAGTTTCCATGTTTGGTAGTTTTCTTTTTCGGATTTGGCTGGCCCGTTCACCATTTGGTTTTCTTTGTGGATTTTGGCCGGTTCATAAGGTACCTTTTTGTCCGACGCAATCTCATTTAATACTTTGTTGGGTCTTCTGACTTAGTGACCTGTCTCTTGCTTAAGTGTGGGTTCCAGTAATCTTGAATTTTGTCCTTCTCTGCCTTCTTGTATGATTTAGAGTATGAGTGTTTCGAACTTCTTTGTTCATGATAGGTTGATAGATCTCAACAGATTTTGAGCGCGAGATAGCTCAGTGGTTAGGGCGCGAACTCACTGACCGGAAGGTCCGTGGTTCGAAGCCAACTTCAGTACCGTAGTTAACGCCTGACAAGATTTGAACTTGACAACCTCTTACCGGGTATCATTCAGCAAGAAATTCGACATCCAAATATTTTGATCATTTGATTTGAACATTGGCAACCGTGTTACAGTTGGTTTTCGTAGAAAGCCTATCCAACATTCACTAGCTTGATTAACGATATCTTGTAATCCAGTTGAAGTAGAACCACCGTCGATAGCAGTAAACCAGTAGTAAATATTGGGACCGTAATTTCACACAACCTCAGGAAAATTACGCCCGAAGAAACGGTCAGAAGGAAGGGTCAGAGTGGATATTTGGTTGAAAAGGCCTCAGAGAGAACATCTCCGAAGTTCATATAAGCGAGCAGGGCTGAACATCGTCTCAGAGCGAAGAATCATCAGCGGGAGCGATCCAGCACAATCTACCAAGCTTACCAAACGCGAGGCTAGCATAAAACGCTAAATACTTTTTAGGCTCAGCAGCCCTGTTAGGTGATAGCGCGTTCGTTATTTGAGTTGATTGCGTGCCATTTCCTGCAGGTCTCCAGCAATGGCGGATAATCATGTGGACCATAACCAGGAAGACAGGAAGATCCCGCAGTACTCAATTTGGCGGTAGTCACCTTCGTTTCGCATTACCATGTCACGGACCTTCACCGGCGAAATTTTTGTGAACTGCTCAGAATGAAAGATGAAGATTTACTGAAAAGTGGTGGTCGGCCATAAGAATAACGCATTCCAGTCACCTTAAGCTGATAAGCTTCATTTGCTGCTCGAACGAGGCTGGTTCCAGCTTATGCACCACGCTATTGCGGATAATTCGCAGCCAGCCAACGTCTGCGCCTCGAAAGCAGAGGTAATCAAATTTTAGAAGACAGAATACAAGTAAATGAGCGAAATACACTCATTTGCAAACAAATTTGGCTTTTGCGAGAGACTCACCTGGGACCCAGCTGAATCTTTCGTTTGTGATGTTTCCTACCTGATGAGCCCCAAGAAGGGCGAAGCCGGTCGTGGGCTGTCGAAGAGTTTTCAGCAACCTTATGAGCAGTGCATTGCGTATATACGAGTAAATGATCTTTTACGTCTCTAATTTTACGACCACAGCCTACTTAGGAGACAACTGGAGTTGTAGCACACCGAAATTCGAACTTGAAACTACTTAAGCCCAAGAGGGAATCTGATCCTCAAGTGATTTCTAGCTGGTGGTGAATGTTTTTCTGCCGATATCGATTTCAGCTAATCAGTTAAGTCTGTGCTAATAAGAAGCTCAATACAAAAGAACATTTCGAAGAGGGTGCATTAAAAACGATACCAAACCAAATAAAAAACACGAATGTCGGTAGTTCAAACAGTTTGACTTTCAGCAACAACTGAAAGCGGCATTCAGTGGCAGTTGTGTGATATTTATATTGGGAAACAGATCACTCGAAGACCACTGAGTGTTTCGTCCTGACAAATGATTCCTGCAACTTTTCCTGATTTTTGGTATATTGATGGTGGATTCTTTATCTCACATCTAAAGGGCGTGGTTCTAGGAGAAGTCGAAAAGCCTTACTATATGTGGCGCCCTCAATTCAGGGCCTTGCTGTAGCTAGTGAGAATGCTACGGTATCAGACAGCACAAATCCGATCTGATGCGAGTCTTTTCGGAAAAAATAGCGACAACCTACAGCAGGTTAGAAAAAAATGGATGGATGATGACAAATCACGGAAGATACCTTTGTTTCCATATGGTAACACTAGAAAATTAATGCTTCAATTCGTCTCAGAAGGTTTCAATAGACGGTCAGCAAATTTTGGTTGCACATTACGAAAGCAGGCGTCACGATCGACCTCTCATAAAATGTCCAAACGTCCAAATCAAAGTGTCTTCGGGAACTTGTATATATATATATATATATATAGGAAACCCAGAAAACGTGTCCAGTCAGTAAACTTTGGAAGCGACCAACATTTCAGCGAAGAGAATTCGCGCAATAATCTTATAATGTACACCCAGAGTTTAGTCCAGAAAACCACCTGAACAAGCATTAAAACACCAACCGTTTGGTGAAGACTTGTTTTACTCATAAATAAACTGTGAACGAAACAGTGTTTTGGTTAACCGTGGAGTGTGCCAGGGTGAAGCGAGATGAAAAACAATAAACAATGTTAAAAGGTGATAACAGCCGCACCAAACACGAGTTATACGTGAAAGTATTTTAATGACGACCAGGCTTCATTCAAAAGACTTGGTCAGCGGAGACGGTGAGAAAACCGATGTCCAAACGACGTTCTGCTCCAGTGGTTCGGTATGAAAGATATCGGACCATCAAATCAGCACAAAGGAAACAACAATCTTGAGATTACCCAGCTTTATTCTCCAAAAATCAGGACCAAGTTTCTGAAATAGTTTTCTCAATAATATTCACAAAACTGCCCCGAAATATCTATGAAGTTACTAACCTAAGCCTCTCGAAGCATTTATATCCAAGGTCTTCTAAGTACACAAATAGTCAATATTTAAGGAACCCTCAATGCGATGGACACAGCACGGTACTACGACTAAGCAAGACTAAAAGGCAGAGGGCCATCTGAGAATATGAGACGGGTTTTCACATCATTTTCTACCGTTATACTTAGAGGGCAACAATGCTCCCCTGAAAACGCGACCCCCGATGGTCAAGCAGTCGGAATGGTCCATACAATAAAAACGTCGTACAACCTCCGGCAATTGGGAATAGAACAACCTATTCAGTTTTTTTGGACTAATTTCAGAACTGACACATCTGAATTGTCGTGCCGTAAATGTCGTGCAGCGAATGACAAGATCAATACATCGACCGACGTGATCAAGCAAAAGTGGTAGAAGAAAAGTAAGCCTACCGCCCGTATAAGTGGCCTGTTGAATAGAAAGTATTGTAGTAAACAGCGTAGCAAACTAAGTTCGTTTTCGTTTAGTCTATTGACGGAATCCTTGGCTTGCTGCCTACGTGATCACAATGAAGAAAACGTTCATGTGATGTTTCTTGAGGCATAGTGATTCGAATTCAATTTTCTGTGTAAGTTAGACCCTGATGATCACGCTAGCTCCCACATGAAGCATTTGATTCTAAGAGTGCGCTATTTTTCTCCTGATAATTTGAAGAGCCCTAGCGGCGTGCAATAAAGGAAGCCCTATCTACGCTAGTGAATAGCAGGATGAAAATCTGAAAGTAAATTGTACAGGTCAGCAAAAACAATTCTGATGAGCATGCGAAAAATCCACTCAGCGCCAATGCGAAATCGCTGTACTGGCATCAGCCATAGAGTCATCTTCTACTGCCAATCAGCTTCGGCAGAGGTGACCCAATGCGTCATTCGTTACTCCATCGTTTTCATCATTTCCATCTTCACCCATAAAAATCAGCTTCTTTGTAACACGAGCCACTTCGTCCGATTGCAGCGGTAGTTACACCGAAGCAAAATTTTGTCTGTTTCTCCATTTGTGAGCATAATACTTTGTTCACCTCCATCCTGAATGACCTGACCATAACTGATAGCCAATCGTCAGCAACTTCGCAGAAAGAAAGATGGCACGTTTCGAAAAAATAGTGGAGGCAAAAGGTAGTCAACGAAAGTCTATTGAACTTTATCAGGTACTTTTGAGTGGATCAATAAAAGCTGATTTCATGAAAGAATAACTGGAATCAATTACAGTACATTTACCCATAGACCAAACCTAACAAGTGTACAGGAATATTGAGAAATAAGTTTATCTGCCAAATTACTGGACAAAGCAGAATGTTATCCGCAAAGTCAAACATTGTAGAAGTGCTTGTGTTCATCTTAAATACCAAGCTTGGTGAAGAAATGGAGAGGCTAATTCATGAATCCGATACTTAGGTTGAAGGACAAACTTAGCGCCGCGTTTCGGACTGATGGAAAGTGATTTTGTAAAAAGGTCTAACTGAAAGTAGTTGACTCGAGAAAGCGTATTTCCTGGATATATCAACAAGATGTACAAACAGCCAATTATGCTAGACAGCTGTAATATGTCACAGTAATCAATGGCTTCAAGCAAGTGAAACTACACTTAGAATTCCCAATTAAGCAAAACCATAGGTGCCTTGAGCACACTTCGAAAGACGCTAAATCGTGAGTGATCAAATTATAGTAATCCCCTCAAAGAATGGCATTTCCGGGGGAATGAATTTTCTTCAAAAGTAATGTGGAAGACTTGCCATCAGTGTACCAGATTGTGGAGTAATTGCTCAAAAGTTGTAAGTGCTTCCAGAAACGGGTTTTTTAAACAAAATACTCGGGATCTTTGACTGAGCTCGTCATTCGATATAAATATCGTGTAACCCGTTCAGAATATCATTAAATTTAAACATCACTTTCGGTTGTTGCTCCGGAGCAAACTGCTTCGTTTTTTCGGTGATCTGAATAGTGTTGTCAGCACCAGTTGTAATTTGTTGTTTGTCACTTTGGAATGTTTTAAAACATTCAGAATCCCTGGAGTAGATATTGCACATTAAGATAACAGACTATGGACTAAAGAGACAGAATCTTAAATACGACGGACTAAGAATATCATAAACGGGAGATTCACCTGGGACTCCGCTGAGTCTCTCGTTAAAACCAAATTAGTTTGCAGATGAGTGTATTCCAGGAAAAAAGACCAGGCATTTTGATGAACAGCGGAAAAGGGGGGTTTCCTTTATGCCCTCCAACTATTTGCATATATACCTGTGGAACAAGCAATCAAGAATGGACCCGTTTAGAAGGAACGTGAAGGCTGACGAGTCAACGAGATGCGCTCGTGTTAGCTTCGTTAGCTATCTCGCTGTTCGACCAATTATGTCTTCACAGGCTAGGAAGCCTGTTTTGTGGCTCCTGTCTGATAAGGCAACGCATCACAAAGCTAACCCATGACTTAGAACACCAGAGGCGTTTCCAAAGATTAATTAAGTCGTTCAACCAGTTTCACGGACAGAATCACCTTTGAAAGACGAGCGCATATACGGAAAATCTGACAGTGCGATTTCTTCTACGGGCTTCCGGGGTCCGTGAAATTGGTCTGGATACTTGCTTCCTCGGAATAAATAGATGAGGGATACAACCAATTCAGTCCGTTTACCTTCGGAGGAAATATGTTGGCTTTGCCGTGCATACAGTGTGCAAGGTCTCACTTTACTTTGAACGGGACGTTATTGGAGAAAAGTCTACGCTAACTGATACCTATAGATGGTCGTTACAGAATTCGTTGTAGGATTTTTTTATTTAGGACATTATTAGATCTTGAAAAGACTGCTAGTTTTCCGGTTACAACTCACAGATAAGTGCATGAACCTTACTGAAAATGCGGCTTTTCTTGACATGAAAATGGTCTATTTTGTAGGTAGTCTGTCCAGAGAGGAGGAGCTAGTCCAGTGGCTTTCAGTTTTGGAATCGAAACCGGCATAATGTACTGCTTATGCAGTCAACCTATTCTTTGGTTTGCGGGTTTTTATTGTATTCTGCGAAAAGGGCTGTTTGGCCCGGTGAACTAGATAGGCATAACAATCATTCAGCTAAGACTATCTTTAGCTATACAACTGCAATGCAACACAGTGAAAGACCGTCATCAAAAGAAGTGCAGTTAGTTCACTTTAAAGAGATCAGCTGAAAAGACCTACCAAAAGTGAGCCTTCCTCACGAGAATTGATCTCATGATGCAAAAGAAGTTTCAGGGGACAAACTAGCCTATTTTTAGGAGGGCCTTCTCCGGAGGAAGCGATAACTGTAAATCACATTTACTGATTGCTTCAAGATTCTCAGATGATCTCAAAGTGAACTTTCACTTGAAATCTATTATTCGCAACTCAGAATGTTTCTGTAGGAAACAGAGCTTTGAAAGAACGACAACAAAGAAACCTAAGGCACTGTATAGACGAAACACACTACTCACAAGGTTGCTGATAACTCTTCGACATCCCACGACCGGTCTCACCCTTCTTGGATATCATCAGGTAGGCGCAGTCCCGCGAAGACCAAATTTGTATGCAAATGAGTGTACTTATCAAACATGAGACGCTGCTTATAAGCTCGACAAGGTGCGTACCTTTAAGCAGACTAGCACCACGACCCAGTGGTTGGTTGCCATGTTCCAGTTTGCTGAAACATCACTATGACTGGTCACAAAAATAATTGTCGTGCTACAGCACGTCACCGAGCTGAAGCACTCAGATGAGTCATTAGTACCACATCTACCATCGACCGGCTTCCACTTCATGTGAAAAACAAAAACTAAAGTTTGCTGCACCACCAATGTTGGTCAGTGACTGTTAGCATCACGCTTCCCCTGGCTGGAAACCAGTAGGCAAGGCTGTTAGGCTGACAACCTTACTGCACGATATTCGGATAATGTGAACATGACCGAGGGACTGTAAAGAGGTGCATCTGCGATAAGTTGAATAACCCAAACATGTCTGACATCGACCCGACTCATCCTCAAATATGAAATGGTTTGGTGGATTTAATTTTAGGCAAAGATTAGAGAAAAGAGACATCAGAGGACATCCCTTTAAAGTTGAAATCTGTTGGGTTCGGGATTCGCAACTCCGCTATTTGAATTACTGCGCAGGCGATTGCCTTAACGAATGGACTGATAGAAAACACAGTTACATCATCGTCAGTGTTGCACGTAAGCGTGTACCGGATAAGAAACTGGTACGCTGAAGTAGAAGTGGACAGCTGAACATCAGTACATTTGGTACGAAGCTTATGCGTCTCAAACTACGATGCCAGTGATGGATTCAGAATAAGGAACCCATGTGAGCCTTCTTTTTGCCAATCCAAATCAAAGGAACTTGCAATTCCGTATAAATTCTTGGTGCTTAATCGTGAATAAACACGGTATTAGTTGCTCACATTGAAATTCGGAAAGACCATTGTAGGTGTAGCAAAAAATATGCGATTGTCGATAAGACCTACTCATGTTCGTTGTTATAACGCCGACCTGTTGGTTTAATGCCAATATCAAACGAACCTCAAATGGTTGGGAACTTTAGCTGAGTGCACTCAAACATTTGGATTTCACCGCCAGAACAAGTAGCCATTTGTTCATAGCCAAGGAGACAAACCACTTTCGGAACACAAAATGTAGGCTACGGCTCTCGATTGTACAGCCCGCTGTTGTTGTGTACTTTGTCATAGTGCGAAATTTTCCCAGTGGCATAAGCAGAAAACTCGCAAAATGTTGAAGTGTGATCGGGGGAATGCAAAACAAACAGGCCAACAAAACAGGCCATACTTTTCGGCCAAATTATCTGATAAGTATGAACAAGATACAGCGGTGCGAGTAGAATCACTGTACCATAACACTGTCTGGGTAAGGGCAAGAAAAGCAACGAGAAGAATACGGTACACAACCCACGTTTAAAATGAAGGTAAAAACATTCGCCGGAATATTTCCCTGGTTTAAATCGACTGGCATGAAGAGGTAATATGTGAAATTCATTGGCACATGCTACATGTCTCGTTACCATGGGAATGTAGGACAATGGAGAAAACAATGGAACTTTTGAGACAAAAACCTTTGTTGAGTTTACGGTAGGGATAGCAGTGCATTAGGATAGTGGGTGATTCCAAAGAGAAAGTCGACAAGTAGGTTTCCAAATGGACATACATTGCAACCAATCGGTTGCTTCGGGAATATTACCTACTTACTCCAGCCCAACTCATGTGTACGCCCTTTTACCAGGCGCACTCTATTTCAGGAACGAAATAACGAACAATGGAAGTGCAACAAGATGATCCTAGCGAACGAGTTAATAAGACCATTGAGTGAAGTTACTGGAAGCAGGTCGACAGAGACATTACTGAAAACAAGAGTTTGCAACTGACTAAATTCATCTCATGTCATGACATATTCAATCACTCACTAAGGTATTGCAATACTGAAGCCTTGAAATAAGAAGATCCATGTAAGTCGGACCGAGGCAGGACCCTGGATATCCATTGATGTTCTCAAGCTCTTCAGTGCACTGATCGGACAAGTTTGAGTTAGAATCATGAGCTGGGTCTGTAGGGACACCTTCTTTATTTCGCCACTCTTCATCCGTTCTGCTTGTTTGAACCTCTTCCGGCATGCGAGTAAGCAGGAAACGCAACAGCACAGGGAGCAAGGCGGATTTTGTAGTGTGTAAAATCAGCTGTTTCAAGTAGACTGTTGCGGTGACTACGTCTTCTACAGATGACTTGAAAAAGAACGAAAAAGAACGAATTAAAGTAAGCAGGGTTATTTTCATTCCATAAGCTTAAACTGCATTAACAGTATGCCATTATACACTGATGATTGCCCATTGGCGCACACACAGTTCCTGATCGATTTTCACGAGCGAAACAGCCACGTGATCAGTTAGTTCACTTCAGTTTATCAGCCATAAAACACGTACTGAGAGTACTTTGCTTACAGCTGCTACAGTTTCGGTCGCCGAACGCATGGGGAAAGTAGCCACCCAATAGAAGCGATAGCATAATCAGTTGACGTTGAATCGTTCAACTGGGTAGCTACGCAGTGAAGGTTTTGGCTTTGACGCAGGAGAGCCACTGATTGTGCAGCTGGGGCGTGTCTGTCAGTGAGCTGAGCCCCATCGTCCACATCCAGGGTGGTGGCGGTTGTCGACTAAAGTGAGTTTACCGTTTAGCACTTTCACCCATCGTTGCCAAGTCATAGACTGTCCACCTCTCGGTCATTTCCACTCAGCATATGGATAGGCAAAATGACCCTTGTGAGATAGATGGCCCTCCAACATGTAAAGTACAGGTCATAACCAAAGTTTTCTATAAAGTGGGAGTAGCTCATCTATCGCGAGTCTCCTTTTCTTAAGATGATCTATCGTACCTCAGCATTGCTAATACGATGTTCATACCAGGTTGAGCCAATGCTTCGGGGACACCGATGATCTGACAGTTTTAGCCCATCTTTTGTGCGCATACTCCACGAGTTGGTCCACGTAGCAGTACGGATCAGACGGGTGACAAACAAACTGATGTCACACAGGCGTCATAAATATCGAAGGTTGGCAAAGGCTGCCCTAGGCTTCCCGATTCGTTAAATGATCTCGTCGCCAGATAGTCCACCGGAAGAAATGCCCAGGTAAATAAATCTACCTGCTGCGTCTGCAAGTAACAGGTTTGGGTTTGATTCCACTCAGTTTTGTATCAGTACTTTAAACGTTGCAGGTATGAAGCGAATAGCAAATAGAGCGAAGAATTACCTAGGCTATTTGGAACGACTTGCTTAGTTGCAGATGAAATCTGTAGAATTCATGCCCACATCGCTCTCGTTGGAACAGTTGTCCTCCTGTTCCGGTGTAATTATTCTCGCGAATGTACACCAAGGAAGGGGCATTCCACTCGATTTCCGCTCTTATTAGAGCTCATCAGTTAGTGCGTATCCCTAGCCATGCCGAGATTTGAACTCCGGATATCCGACAAGCGAGGCGAGCGTTTTACCTCTACTCCAGCACCACAAGCTAGATGCACCTGAGTTATCACGTTTGAACAGGCGAACAATGAAAATTGAAGTAGTTGAGCTTATCCTAAACTGTTTGACGTGCACAACAGAACTGGGGTGTTGTACATAACGTACGGCGACAGAAAGGAAAAGTACAGTTTCAGGAAGTGATTAATTTTGCCCAGTCTGACAGAAAGCATGGCAGCGAAAGGTGCAACGTGGATCACATCTATTGTTAAAAGTATGGAACTTCGATTATTTTGGACTGGTCGGTGAACCCGTTGAAGTTGGAGGAGGGAGTGTGGGTAAGGACCGGTGAACGAAGAGCTGCAAGAGTGAATGGCACTCCCCGACTTCCCAGGCCGAGGAAAGGAGTTTGTTTGATGACCGGAAAGTCCGATACACAAGGCACTGGGTAGCGGGATTTACTTGGAGAACCCTGTCCTGCGGTGATGACCAAACAAATTGATCCGTTTGGGTGCAGAAGGAGGGGGTGCGCCCAGCCTGAGGGTGCAGGAATTGAGGCAGAGATTCTGCTGCGCACAATGGATGGGTTTCGAGCTGCACCGGACGGTAGGTTTCAGTCGTATTTCGACTGCATTGGATAATTCAACGGCGGTCATGGCCAACCGTTGGGCGAACGAAGTTTACGGCCGTCCTTCTCTCATCCGCTTCTCCCCGGGAATATGCTGGTCTCCTAGAGGTAACACCTTGCTGTTTTCGCACACATCGCAAAGGAGAGTACGACTTTACCTCCAAACCGCCTAACAGTACTGTTATTGGTAGTACGAGTCACGCTGCTCTTCATCTGGCAGCCCCCCTTCGGCCTTTCTGGCATGGTTGCATTCTGTAAAACGGAATTCTAGTCAGTGTAGCCCGTAAGGTCACTAAAGCACTCAATTCCGGCCGCCACGTCAAACTGGTAGCTTTTGATAGGGAATCACCCGATACAACAAGCAAAGCTACACAACCCTGTCAGATGAAGCGAACTGATGAATGGTATGGACCAACTTTGTGCACGACCCGAAATGTGCCCGAAAAATATGCTAAGATCAGAGTTAGCCAACACTCAGAAGACCGACAGGCTTCTGCGCTTAAAGTCCGCTGACCAGTTTGTATTAGCACGGAAAACAAACCTAAAATCATGCTTCTCTCTCCGCAGACGAATGCTAGCGGAGTGCTTTGATATCACCCAATTTAGTATCGGCTACTTTTAGTAAAATGAACATGATAGGTCAGATAAACACACGCAGCTAACTCACATTTTTACCACTTACAGCTAACCAATGCGGTCCGCGCCAAGTATGCAAGAGTAACGCAAGCTAAGTGTCTTTCGAAAATCTATCCAATGTGTGGAAGTCGCTGAACAAGCCATACTTCCAGCAGTGATTTCAGTGTTTTACATGACTCACTTGAGTCCTACTTTCCCCTCTGAACACCGTTAAGTATCGACCACTGAAAAATTAATGGATACTCTATACAGTATCCCATTGTGATTGTACTATGGATTCCTCTTCGGAGTAGAAGTGCTGTCCAGGACGGGATGTTTGTGCCTCCCTCCAATTGGCTAGAATTCCTCAAGGGCACGGTCATAACCAGACGCTAATATCGTCCTTGATGTCGACTCCTATTCTCATAGTGTGCGAAACTCTATTGAGCTGTGGATTTTGGCGTAGACCTTAGTCTAACCGGTCGTTGACGAATTTAGACAGTCATCTCACTACTGCTGAATAGTCAGAATGTTTTGTCTGCTTATTCATCGATTGTCACGTAAGATCTGATAAGCACCAAGCCACGGGCTTGAAAGTCCACCAGGCAGTAAAGAGCCTGACAGATGATAACGTGTTGGAATACTGGCAACTGGCCAGGTGTCATTTGACTTCTTCGCCCAGCTTGGCAATGAGCAAAGTGTAAACCTAGAAAGCGCAGGGGACAATTGACGGTTCTCTGGAAAAAGGTTACTTAACCTAGGCAATACGTCGGTTTAAGCAACTTCGTTTTGTACAAAAGATCCAAACGTATCTACATCCCTATTGGCGGAGTGAAGAAGATATGCTCTAGCGATGTCTTAAAACATGCATTGTTCATTTTTCAGAACACACCGCATTAAAACCGGTCTTCCGTAACCCCACCAAGACCAAAATGAAAACACGAGAAGCAAAACCCAAAACACCAACCATTAGATGAATGGCAGTGTACCTAAAGTTGCTGTCCAAAGGCGACGAGCAGGCTGATTTAACAAACCTGAGTACGTAAAGCGCTCTAAGCAGAAAGTTTTCCGCAACCAAACTCCGCTCTTAACCAAGCGCCTCACATACTTTTATATCACACAGTACCACTCCACACGCAAAACTCATTAGCATATTCATTTTCTCGCGGCCGTACACCAGAAAATACTGGACGTAAGACTGGACGGCTAAGCACGGAAGACAGACATAAACTACGTTGGCTTGGTAGCAGAACTCGAAAAGTGGTAACCGGTTTTAAGCTGCCGTGTGTAGTGGACAATGACCACACCGTGAACCATGGGTTAGCCTTCCCAATAAGTTTCAATGCGCCGTCTCCGATCGATACAACATTGGACGATCACTGTGACTTAGGCGGTTACTGACCGGGCTGCACGACATACTGTCACAGAAAGAGGTAGTATGTGCGTTAGGTCTACACTGAGCGACACCGTTCTTTAATACACCTGTCTCTATCTCCACTTGAACAGGTAACATCGGCCATGCCACTGAGATGAGCGATTGCAGTCCCAGGTCATCCCATTGGTCACCTGAATCCAGCTTTCTGGTGATCAATAAACAGTCCTGCCATTCGCGTTTTCTTGGATTCCACCTCCTTTATTTACATTTTAGTACTGAAATTACTAGGACCTGATGGAACTATCCCGAAAAATACGTTTGTCTAGCAACCTTTCATCTTGCTTCAACAATAAGAGCTATCCGCACACAAGTCTACTTCTAACTTCCCTCATACTGTTGTCTGAATTTTATCCACTCTCGATACTGTTCCAGGCACTGTCTTTATGTCCGACTAGTTTTTGATTGGTTCATGTCGGTCTCTGCGCACAGCAACTGAATATTCTCGGAGTACCTAACGATCTGGGAGATCAGTCAGTATGAATCGGAGCATGTCCATGAAGAAATATGTTTCCTCTTACCCCTCATGGGAGAGTGATAAGGTGTTTTGAATGTATGAATCGAGTCTCATTTTTCGGGCTACTGTGAATTCCTTTTCTCATATCGTGCCAATGGTGAACAGCGCCATTTAGATCATCCGGATCCGTTCATTTTCATCCATCGAAAATACTTTTCAACCAATTGTGATTTCGGAGGATATAAACCATTTATCGACTCTGTTCTGCATGTGTATTCTGGTCAACCAATGGGACCTTCTTTTCTCCAAGTGTTTTAAAAACGGAAGACCCCAAAAAACCTGCTGCACACGATTGATGACTAATCTCAAACTGAGGAACGTTTGAACTTGAGGTACTAATAATTTAGATGTGTGGCTTTCAGAAGCTTCCACTTCACTTCGTTTGACCGGTTATAAGGTGGATGCATTTTCGAAACAGAACCCGAAGAAGTTCAGCCAGGAAATTGTCCACCTTGCGGCGGATTTCACTGCAGTGCACGTGAAGCTTTTGCAGACATCTACTACTACCTTCAAATGTCATGTCCATCAATCGACGGTAAAATGAGCCACTTCCCGTTCTACAGTTGGCCGGAATAAACTGTTGTTTTACTCGTATACAGTGAACGGCTCAGGGCTGCGCTCTTGACCTTGAAGCTATCAGTTGGATCAAGTGCGTACGTGATGCAGCTGACTGCGACAATCATGGTAATCATTGTTTGTTTTATCCACGCTTTACCTCTAATGGCATCGACTAGTAGAAAAAGTTGTGGCGGCTTTTTGCGATGTTCAATCAGAACGGGTGAGCACTTTGCAGCCACTCCACTCTCGTTGGAAAAGGGTACTGGTCTCAAAAACTTATATGGGGACCTTACTCCTCGAGCCAAAGTGTGCTGATTCACACCGCTCATGCATGACCATAATTATGGTGTCCGCGGAGTTTTTCGTGATTGTTTGACGAACAACACTTGTGTGAGCGCGGACCAAACGACGTTACCGATCCCGAATAAGTCAACACAGTACAGGTGACAAGATGATGGCTTTTATCAAAGGAGCTTGTGTTCGCGGATTATAGTGACTTTATTTTAAAAAAAGAGTTAAAATCGATTAATCAAGCATAATATTACATATTCGGAAGCATAGGTGACTATGGGCGAACTGACAAAACCCATCCATTTTGTGGTCCGCACTTTACACTCACGAAAAGTAGAGAGTAACTTATGAAAAGTAATGAGGAACAGCGGAGATGTCAGAAGTTGTCGCTTATATCGAAGTTTCATTAGTCCCAAATGCAGTATCTTAGATGAGGTCAGTTAAGAAATATTGAAGACAGGAATCGTGTTTGCTAGCTTCTGCAAATCATCCACTCAATGACATTAGGAATCGCAGTCCTTTATTATTATTATTATTATTATTATTATGCCGGTTGAGCAGCTGAGACATCTTCGGGTCTCAAAACCATAGGTCATGACGACAGGCCAAAAACGACCTGCAAAAAGCCAATTAGAGGTGGGACTTCGTAGGAAAATGTATGTATTACCATAAAGTGTGGTAGGTTGGCCACGTGTTGCACATGTAAGATGCTTTCTTCCAAAACGAGTGTTGTCTTTGGTACCTAAATCACAGTGCCACAAAAAAGCCATCTATTTTCTTGAATTGACACTGGACTATGGAGAACATTACGAAAAGTACGGGTGGTGCAAATCACCTTCCAAAACGGGCCCATGTGACCCCTCATTCACACTTCAATATTTGGCTGCGAACTAATATCATGTGAAACTTTCCTGTCAGTTGGCAGACAGAATTCTGAATGGGTACGTATCTTAGATTGTTTGTGATTCACTAGAACCAGAACTGCTCCCCATCCACTTCTGTTCTTATAACGACAAACTCGGTTTTTTCCAACTTATCGCTCTTGCATGATGGTCAAAGTTTGATGTTCAACATCTAATATATCCAGCAGCAATACAGTGCCCTTTAGAATGCTTTTCCTTTAGAGATTTCTATTAGTTCATCCGCAAGGGAGGGAAGATACTTGCAAGTATCGTGTCTTGAACAACGAGGGTTACGCAGTAGCGTCAAAATGCCTACTTAGGCTGAAAATCCACGTTTTTTATCCAAAAGATCCATGATCGCCGATTCGAACGTTGTATACTGAATCGAATTCATACCAGTTCAAATCTCAATCCACCTACCCTAATTTCTAATGCGATTCATATGACTCCAATACAAACTAAGAGCCAAGGTATCCGACAGTATGGTTAGTTTGCAACGTGTCCGGGAGATGGCGCCGGAGTTTCAGTATATACGTGACGCAGGAAACAGCGAGGAAGCTAATAACCCGGATACGCTTGTGTTGTGTTGCTGAGATACCTATGGCATTTTCGTGACTCACGAGAAACTAGGGCAACAAACCAGAACCATCTTGCGCAGCAAGTTAAACTAATAGGGAAAAGTAGGGAAAGAACCTGCATTGATTGGCTTATTAAATAAGACAAACTTATCCCTTAACCAGGTAGTTACGATGTGTTTCCTATGAACTAAAGCGAGCGTAAGGGTATGCACCGAGCGTGACAGACGGGTATCACAGCAGACCGTCTCTGTATAGAAAAACCATCATTGGAGCACCCTGTTACTGTGATCAAAAAGCGTTTTTTAACCAAAAGTAAGTTGAATTGAAATTCAATAAAAATCGCAATTTTAGGAGGAGTAAGCCCCTTTTTTGTATCTGGCTTCTGTTACGGTGGGGAATGGTAAAACGAGTGCAAAAACCTGCTCAAATTTGTAAAGTTCCGTCCAAGTTGTCAGGGACGGCAAACTCGAAACCGACTCAAGATGCGCGTTTTACAGCGTTTCTGAGCCTTATCCTGATGGATCGAACAGCAAACGTTGTGGCTCAAACAGTGCAGCACATCGTAAAATTCGAAAATCAGACGCAAAATCAGTTGTCTGATATCACACGAATGGCCTCGTGTGCGTTTTCTCGAGGGTAGTGAGTTCCGACATCTTTCAGTGTTTATTATGAGACCTAATAAAATGTCCCTAAAAGTAACGCAGTCTTGCAACAATAAATTCAGCTGCAATATCCACAGAATGTCAGGTGATTGTGTAGCATCTTCATACACAGAGTGCAGTCAGCGTGAAATTATACCAAAATCCCATAGAAAGTCCGAATATCTAGAGCAATAAATCCCACTTACTCGCCTGAGTAGATGCGAATAATCTACCGTAAAGCTCATCGGCTGACCATCGAGTTAACTAAGAGCCATCTCAAAATTCTACGCTTCTTAAGGACTGCGAAACTGCCAAGCCTTCCAGCCCTCACATTGTGTTGTATGAAAACTTTATGTGGCACACAGTTAACGAGTAACCTGGTAGAAAGACACTGTTGGCAATCTTGCACCCATTGCAATCGGCTACGTTGCCAGAACAGCCTCATGATTTCAGAGCTTATGCGCCGGGTCATCAGAATCAGTAGAAGTAACCTGCACGTTATGAATGCTGAGCCCTCAACTGACTTGACCCAGCTAACCATACGAGAAGTGCTCCTTCAGAGAAAGCGGCCACCGGCCACGGAGTCCCTTCCGCGGAATCATAATTGGATAACTCTGAATTCTGTAAAATCCAAGATCGAAGCAATCAACGGGATGTAAGTGACGATTATTGTTTACTTATACCACATCGCATGCGTACGTTCAAATCGGCTGTATGCTTGAACCGTAAACGACCTATTTGCAATTCCACGTTCCAGGATAAGGAGAGGGTTGTTTTTCAGAACGCAAACCGGAATCCCAAAGCGGTTGTCAAGGGATCACCAGGTATTTTGCCAGAATCAGCTCCAAGCTAGGCGTAAAGTGAGCGTAAAGGACTAGTATGCAGGAAGAACGCACCCCGACAAACAGAATTCAACCATCAAAACTTTGATGCTATTTGGTCGAATGACATAACAGTCCTTCACCAGAAGACTTAACTTCGCAAGTCTAGAAATATAATGCAGAGAGCATCACTTACGACACAACTGCTTCAGAAAACACAACTGAATCACTCACATACACTCACACATCATCCCACAATAATCGATTTTCTTGACTTTGACTTACATAGGACTGAAGTACGCTTGAAACATTCTTCTTAACTTTAACGATTTGATTCAGACGCCTTGTTCATTCTTATTCTTGTCTGGACTTTTAGTCACGCACTTTAGTCGCGCAGTCTTTTTTGGCCCGGTAGAGTAAATACCATTTCCTTACCATATGTGATCCACGTCATATAAGCCAGCTATGTGATCAACCCGGTTCTACCGTTCCAATCTGCTAGTCTAATCGTTGTACCGCCAGAGTACACTCCATAAGCAACCGTCTTTGTACGACAATTTAACCACGTCTACTTACCGGAGTTCAGGTATACGCATTATCGATCAGGGTAATCACAGAGCGATGAAAACAAGCTGATGTCACATTTTGGATTGTCAGTATCACTAAGTTATCGATCCCCAGACATTAATGTTTTCCATCACATGAAAGCGTGATTGTTTCGTTTGTATCAACAAGGTTTTGGTGGAAAGACGTTTCATTCCAACAGAGGGTTCACAATATCCAACTGGAAGTCGTGGACACAATTACCCAAGGGTCTATCCAGTATCCAGGATCGGGTCGGATTTAACTAAAGCACGATGGATTACAAGGTAATCGGAACGGAAAGGTACAGACAGACACCATTAGGCCTTTTGAGTTAAGATGTGAAAGTCGAGAAATCCGGGCTGTAGCACATAAATATTGCTCGACTTAAAACACTAGACTGTAAGCAGTCAAGCTCTGTCTGACAATACCCAACAAATGGGTGTTAAACCAGAATTCCACGTGACGAATGTCACAAAATAGAGATTCAGATGAAATTCAGCTTTCACACATCCACGCCAACTAAATTTGCATATGAGTGTTTGTCGGGACATACACACTGTGTGTTGTTCAAGTTGGATTAGGCGTACCTGATGAGCCCCAAATGCGTAGTGAAGTATCCAGTTTTCATTTGAGTTTTCTATCTGATCAACCACCAGACGGTAAGAGTAGTACTGAATCTCACATGCCTTCATATCCAAAAAACATTGACGGCAGTTTCCAATTGCAGATTTAAGCAGGTGAATAGATGTAATAAACTGCTGCGAATGTAGAGCACGAGTAGCGAAATCTCTCGCCATAGTTTAGCTAATAATGTGGATGGAAGACCTTCGTTAGGGATGAAATGATTCTGCATACATGATTCTACATACATGATTCTGCATATGCATTAGAATTATATACCGTCGAGTTCTCCAGTTGTCCATTAGACCGAGATTTATGTATGGAAACAACAGACCCCAGTATCACATTGCATATAGTGTCAAATGATAAGCCAACTGACCGAAAGAATATAAAATGTGTCACAAAGGTTTCCCCAGGAAGCTCCTTTGCTGGTTTCCAGAATCTCCATTAACCTGGAGGTACCTGCCGGCTTTCTCAGTCAGCAAACGCAGCAACTATCGATTTGTGTGACTCACACACAAGTAAAAACAGTTTATGAGATGTGTACCAGCTTGGTGTAAACGGTAATACTTGGCTTGACCTCATATGTAGTGAATATCGATAAGTCATGATGTTTAAAGCTCCAGTGACTGTCGGCTACCTGGCCCGCCAGTATGACAGCTTCTTTGGTGATAGTGAGCAAGCGAAAATGATGGTCTCTGTTGGCGTTGGTGTGATATCTGTTTCCGAGTCTACACGAATCAACGTAACCGATCAGTTGCATTGACTACAAATCATCCAGTCGCAGTCGGAGATTTATACCCCATATACTGCCAAGGACAACTACATCTACTTGAGAGTAATGCACCCACGCAAAAGGTCGTTCACTTCGGTGCTGATTTGTCCGGTTCAGCTCGGGAAACTATGTGGTCCGAATAAACTTAGCCCTGACTATTACCGCCATACTCAGTAGGACGTCCTCAACCAACAAAAAAGACGTCGTATTCTATGCAAAACCACTGACGGAACTCACAGCAAAAACGGAAAAAAAGTACGGAAGCTCTCAGAAATGTCCAGAATTTTCGGTTTCGAAGTTCAATCGATAAAAGTGGCCCAGAACGCAGTTCAGCCGAATCTCAGATGTAATTCATTCGCACAGGGCTACTGGGCTATCACTTGTCCATGAACAGTTAGGATACATCAATGCTGAGCATTAATACCAGAAAAGTGAAAAGAATCACGATCTACTGTGATCGGATCTGAGCGCAAAACATTCAACCAAATAATTGGCGGTATCACGTGAGAATTTTGAGCTATTCTACAAGAGATCCAGGAGAACCTACGAATTCTGGACTGTTCGTGATGGTCTTGGTCAGAACTAGCTTATATTCTAAACTTTATTTTTTTTTAAAGCTTCACGAGTTTTTCATTAATTTTCAGGCACATCTCATAAAAACATTAAAGCCTCATAAATCTAATCAGAACATATATGCGAAAGTAAGAGCTAACCGAACTACTGTTCAGCGATCGTAGCCGAACGGTTAAGCGTTCAAACACTGGCCGGAAGATCGCGGGTTCGAAACTCTGAGTTTCGCGAGATGCACACCACTGACGATTCACAATAAGGATGACACAGTTGCGCAGTGTCATAATATTTTGCCAATTCTCTTGACGTGTCTTGCGACAGTCAATATAATAAAGCGACGTGGCTCCAAAAGCCTGTTCACTTCATTGTAACACCGGAAAACGGCGCCTTAGCATGTAAGCTTTAATCACTTCTAATCTTCCATTTCAAGTGAGATATAGACCTATTCCATCGACACGTCTCCCTAAATTTTCAGTGTCTGATTCTTAAATTTCACTTAAGGACCCGTTCGCTATTGTGTGTATTCGCCCCCAAGACGCACAACTTGCAGTTTCTAACCAAATCATTGTCTGTCCATCTCTGGAGCAGAAAGTGCACAATGATAACACCGCATGACTCCACTACGAATTCATTGGTTTATTGTCATGGTAGTTGATACAGCATTTCAGTACAAACCCGAAAATACAGCTGACCTTAACCGCAGTAAGCTGACCACAAACTCGCCAAAAGTACGGAGTTATTTTGTTCCGTTCACTGCACAAAGTAGTGAGTGTTTGAACGAATGACTCCACCAAAAACCGACGAGCAAACCAGGCTTATTGACTATCGCGCCATAGAAACTTCAATAGTAATTAGTGTTTCCATTGCAAACCAGCGCAAAGCGGGATGCAATTTGGTGTCATCCTGGCAGACCATCACTGGCGAATCAGTTTAAAATGTACTCTGGAGTGAAGCTCGTCTATATCCAGTTCGCTTTGTCCGCGTTTGATGCTTGAGAGCGGTAAACAGATCATAGGATAAGGGAATGCGCCATGTCTATGCTGTTTGACGAATGCGCCTGTATAGTGCCCGAGAAATTTTCGGACTAGATCATTCTGCAGAATTAGGAGAGTATGCCATAGGATTTTGGCCAAACTGTAACCCGACATCGGCTACGTGGATTGAAGATACCTAGAGGAATACGTTGGGAACGTACGAAGACTGATTTGTTTACCTTGCAGTTAGTCGTAGGTAGTTGCCGGACTTGTACAGTTCACATCCACATCACTCACACGTCCAGCGTGCGCTGGTGAAGTAGTGCTAACACGGTCGCCTCGCATGTCAGATGTCCGGAGTTCCAATCTTGTCACGGCCAAGGGAACTCTAAATTTGTTTTTTTTTTAATTTTATGGAAAACCGAGCGATCGTTTACCGACCCAAGTAGTTAAAACTGATGGACAAACGATGCTGTTGAAGGAATAATGTCGACTGATTGTCATCATTCTCAATGAATCCGATTATTGTAAGATTAAGTTGTTTTCAACCAAATTCGGAATGCGCATACCATGTTGTCCTCCACTTTGACTTTATACACAGTACAGTGAAAGAATGGCCCAAATCAGACGGATAGTAATTCTGACAGGAATCTGGATAGGAATCCTAGAATATTCTGTTAACTTCTATCATTTTGGGGACACGGATGAACGCGCTTACTCAAACATTTTCAGAGCATTGAACAACGTAGAGAAGAAACGAAATTTCCACCCAGTCAGCTAATTCGAGCCTAGTTGTTGCTGAAATAGCTGAACTTACGAGGTTAAGGGAGGAGGGAGTTGGTGACCAAAAGCGAGTTAACGAGTATGGTCGTCTGCATGCAATTTACCCTGTTACTTCGTTATCCCTAATTCAGAAGTTATTCGGGCTACAATCGAAAACCACTTTGGTGTGAATGAGTTGGTAAGTCTTCCGACAGTACTTGCCACTGGATTAAACGAGAATGGCCACAACTGATCGAACGCGGTCTCGGCTACTGCATTTTTAGCTAAGTTTCTGAGCTGGGTGGTGCAAAAACCTGGCTAAACGCTACAGACGAATATACATGGCAAAGCACTTGGTATCTTTAGTTTCCCGTAATTTTCTTCAATTAAGTATTTGTCATCACAATGATCGTATAGAAGAATAATAGAAAAAGTAACGGTCTGGCTGTAACACCTTTTCGGTGCATAGCTGCTGCGTCACCCGGAACAAGTACGAGGGCTGAGGTACTGCCAGGTTGCCTAAGCCTAGACAGGAGCAGTGGAGGTGCTAAGGTTGGGTTCGAACCACGGACCTTCTGGTCAGAAAGTTCGCGCCCTAACCACCTGAATCAATAACTCATCAAATCTTTATAAAACACACTAGGCTTTGCCCAGTTTCAAAAAATTGACAAAATAAGGACTTACTGGGGATATTGTTTCAAAAGAAGTTAACACTATCCAAAAATGCACTTCAACTTGGATGGCAAATGTCGCCTAAGTGACCGCAATTATTCACATTAGTACTACTTTTCGGCGCGATCTTCCACACCCAGACCACAGCAGATAACATTATCATCATCATCATCATCGACAGCATGACATCGGTGTTCAACACCGATGCTTCGCTGCCGTGTATACATCACGCCTCAGTTATAGGCCTCGAAACAGAGTCTGTGGTTGAAAATGGCTGCACATTCGTCCTACTGTTAAGGCGCGACAGATCCGGCGGTTTAGCATTTCGGATTAGAAGGAAAACAATCCTATGATTTCTGTTTCAATTTTGCAGCATGTTACCACCCACGGTAAGTATCACAACGGCCAACAACTAACAGAAATAAATAATCTTATCAAGCTGGATCTCACAGAAATCCATCACAACCAGCCAATCCAGAAGGTAAAAATAGGAACTCACGCTAATTCGCATCATCTAGTGTGCTGAATGAATTCCGTTATGAACACCGTCGGACATAGCAGATGAAATTTTGTGTTACACTTTTGTTGGCCTCCTAGCCACAAGACCTACTCCATGTGTATTTGCACACTTACCACAAAAAGGCTACAAAATAATGGGTTTCAGGCCCGACCGCCCCCACTTCAGACGAATGCTCCGAACATTTACTTAGCAGAGAAAGGTGTTATGATAACCAACAGTACTCATCCAATCACATCAAGTCTAACAAGCAGATACGTGTGATATATCAATCCAGCTTTTAAATCGTAACACCAGTGATTCATCGGCTGCATCGATTATTTAATCCGTTCTCCGTTGAGTGATTTTTATCTACAGGGTAACGTCGACTTTGTCCGTGTAATTGGGTGTCTTCACTCAGATAAACTAAAATCTGGCTGCCATCTGTTTCGCGAAATTCAGATAATAAAGCAACGAATACGTGCTTTCCACCTTGACCGCATACTCGGGATGCCTAAGAGTGTTCGACGTTCTAATGCAGAAGCTCTCAAACTTTTCAGCTCATCGCCATCTCAGCTCTTTATTCCATACCAAACGTGAACAGTTAGAACCTATATAGTGATGTAAAATGTGTAGTGATACCGCTTAATTGGGCTTTTCTCAAAGGAGTTCATCCGCCTTAAAACACTCAACAGGATTTTCCTTGTCTAGGATTTCATTGGCTGCGTGAAAAATAGTGCCTATTAATTACACGCACCGAGTGACATACGTTATCAAGAAAAGAGTTTAAATCGGCACACATTAATTGGGACATTTTATTCCACTTTATGGCAATGCTGACATCCCCGTTAATGAATGTGAGATGAGTTTGAAATTGTAAACTCTTCATCGCACAAGGACACACGTCAGTATTTTTTGCTGCAACAGACCCGAGATGGGCACACTTCCGTTGGCTCACCAAGGTAAGAAATGAATTGGAAAATCTGCTAAGAGAAGCTACCGTTTTGGTGACCAGCACGGTGCAGCGATTCGCTTCATTCCAGCAAACATTTCCGTATAAGTCATTGCGGTAATACGTGAGCCACGCGAATAGTGTTCTATAACAGACAGGCCAGATAACGTATTGTGAGCCTATCTTATTCACAGACCCAGGTGAAGGAAATCAGAACGTTTAGGCACAACCAGAATGTTTGAGGGCAGTACATTACTCGTGTTAACAATGGTGTGGCGAAACGGACGTGGTCTGGGGGGGAGTACACGGATAAATCGTTTTCAGACGCGAGGAGATGAAACTGAACACTTCGTTCTTTGTGTGACAGATGCTTCAAGATACCGAACGGTCACGGGCAACATCACGGACTATTACACTGATGGGATAAACTGGATAAAAATTGACTATTTAACATCGAACGGACATGGGACACAGTTTTCAATTTCTGTTGACATAAATCCATGGAAACGAAAACTTATTTCGAGTGTTGCTCCAATTTCGTCCGCTTTACTCAACTCAGGAAACGGATTAGAACGACGGTCAAACTGAAGAGTGTGATAGGATGCGTGATAATCTCTCACGTACGTCGTGCCTCGCTATATCCAAAAATAATTTGAACCACGCCCAGACCGGGAGCATTTTTCTCTTTCAATCATCAAGACTAATCAATCTACTCATCTGGAAATTCTATGAGACCCATGATCGATTTCATGCAAATAAAAGGAACGCTCTGAAGAGAAACGGACTTACTTTTGTGAGCGAGAAGCCCAAGACAGAAACAAAGAAACCCGAGTGAATATAATGCAGAAGACTAGACTGAATCAGTGGATGGGCGACCTGAAGAGAACAATAAGAAACGAAAGCCTGGAGTTACTAAACTACCGCAACAATTTTTTCGAAAGCGAGATGCGGAAAATGATGCGACGCAGTTCAACTAGAGAAACAGAAAGGAATTCGGATACACTTCAGCCAGTCTACCTAGACAAAAAGTTCTCAGGGGAAATCAACCAGTCTGCAAACATCTGTCTAGTTGTAATAGTCGTAAATGTCTCCAAAAGTGATGAAGGCTGGGCTGCGACGTCTAAACTCCTAAGGATGGTGATGGATAGCAGGCACGCAGGGATGGTGAGTTCAAGCTCTACGAGATGTCGTAATAAGACGACCAGTTGGCTACATTATTGGAAGAGACCACGCAAATGTCCGCTACGGGTTGTTTACTAAAAATATATCAAAAGAATCGCGCACCCCCGTCACACAGGGTTCTAGGTGAAAGAAGGCACGCCACGTGATGCGGCAACCCCTCCCAAATTCAGCATCCCTCTAGCTTAGCGAATGCAAAATGTTATCAATCCATGGAGTGGCCTCTTCGATGATTCTGATCACATGAGTGAGCTCACGTAGCTGACGTATGCATAAACCATTGTACACAAGTTATGGTGTGTTGGCTGTCATATGGCATTTTAAAAAAACGTTGTAGTAATCCCATTTTCGTGTTTTTATGGTGAAAGCATGCAAGCAAAAGTGTACAGAACCCAGCAATTATGTTTTAGTGGCAGCAAAAATTTTACGGCTAGACCATCTATGAGCTCGGACTCCAACAAGCGTCAGTAGAGTCTTTTGAAGTAGCTTTTGCCTTTAAAATGCAACAATTCCACGCTCTGGTCTGACACGTTTTTGTGGATGATGGCAGTTTACATAATCAGAGGTAGGATCAAAAAATACACTCATTTGCAAATCAATTAGGTTTTGCAAGAGACTCACCTGGAACCCAGCTGAATCTCTCGTTTGTGATGTTTCCATGCTTTGTTTTAGGACTTTGTTTTTAGGACTTCAAATGGCCAAAAGGTTACACGCACCAGTGGCGCTACCTGAAGGGTGGGCCAATCGATCGGCACAATCAGGACATTTACTGGGTCGTGGTTCTAGTCGTCGGGCAAAACCATTCAAATCAGTCAAGCGTAAACACGTTCGACTGTTCATAAATGATAATTCAGATGCCTCCAGCGTTCTCCGGTAGAGAAACGGTAACAGGCTGGTTTGGAATGTCAGATGTCCGGAGCCCAAACCACTGCACGGCAAAGGATGTGCACTGCTGATGAGCTCTAATAAGAGCGAAACTCAACTCCAGCACTTCCCCGATTTGATGTAGGCTCACGAGAATAACTGGGCACAGAAAAGCAGAGGTATGGTCACGCCTCAAGAAAGAGTACCCCCAGGCCACCAGCAGCGTACCCTGTTAAGGGTCTTTGTTTAATGAGACTACTGTAGATACAACCGACAAGTTTTTCTTTTCAGCAGTTTTCTTTGCAACCATCATTTCATCTCTCACTAGCCCCGTTACTGCCGGTCGCATTTAGACGATCAGAAGGGGTATCGTATAAAAAAACAAATCATTTGATACAGAAAGGGGGATGGGTTAGACCTGTTCCACAGTTTCAGAGTTTTAGCGATTCAGCGATTTTTCAAACACAGACTATCAAAGCTACACTGGTTGCTCAACTGACGCTACATAGCACTAAAGGTCACAGACGAGACATTTCGCCACTTTAAGTCGACTACCGTCACCATTAGCTACCCTCCTAAACCAAAGTGCAGTATCTTTGCGAACCGTGTCCGGGTGTGGCCTGTGGATGCGTAGTTCATTCTGACTTCCCAGGCACAGTATGAGTATACATGGCAGAAATGCATTTGTACACCAAGCTACTTAGCCCAGAGGAGGCCAGTACATATTTAGGGTGCAATGTTTCCTGTTAGTGGGTTTATTGATCCAGTTCAGGTACCGCTTAAAAGTAGTGCACACCGGTTGTCTTAATAGCTCGTTGTAGTAAGAATACTGATTGAACTTGTCATGAGCATAAAACATCCTCCTGTCTATAAGCTGTAGAATTAAGGTTGCGAACTAACCTGAAGGCGTTGTGGTTGACAAGAGTGTGAGACCTGTCCAACGCAAGATGACGCTCAACAGGAGGCTGATTTTGGTGGGTACCTATATAGTTTTGACCATGTTTGGTCTTGATAAAGATTTGGAGAGTCTCACCAGTATGACTGTGCAAGTTACGAATGCATATTATTGGTTAGTTGGGTTACGAAGGCTGACGGCTAGCATTACAGGGACTATTGCGATGGGTACTGGACGGATTCCAGAGTCAGCTGTGTACTATGAAAATTCACCGTAGCGGTGTATGTCAGTTATACTAGAGTGTCCTTAGTGCCAGACAAAACAGGTTAATCCTGAGATGAATGCCAGGGTATATTATCGACACGATGGATGGTGGGAAACTTTTGGGAAGACAGTACGTTTTATTTCATTTTGGTACTAGACGCTCAAGAAATAGGTAATTTCTCGCATCCCAACGTTGCAGAGGTGTTCACTTAAGTGAAGAAAAAAACTTCTACAGAAAACAGCAATTCAGGCTCAACTTGCACTAACAACTGAATAGCTCGTTTCAGTGAACCTGCACCTGGAACAAACTAGAGATGACCCTTCGCGTTTCGGAGGAAGCTCTCATGTTTCCCAGAGCAAGGAAGTGAGAACATTGGGATATACGAAGAGCGACTAAAGAGCCTCCGTAGAATAGCACAGAATCAATATTATTCCTCCATCGGTAGTGCTTTTCCTTTAGACACTTTCCTCGGAGTGACGTAAATGGACAATAGTTTACGATGCTCCAGGGTTATCAGTGATCCTTAAAATAACCGCATACCTGGCGACAATCAGGATCCAGGGATACGACATCGGACATGGTCCAAGAAACACAAGTCGTGACGAATATTACGCACTGGAGCCAGTAATTTCTTAGTTAACATTCACAGCTAAAACATTCCATACCTTCTCCACAAAGCCGTGAAGCACAGACACATACCAGCCGCGTGGAGTTACCATAGCAATCTAATCAAATTGAATGGGAACTCTATCGATTTTGATGAAGTCACGTCCAATCAAAATAGCATGAAAATAAATAGATTGTGACAGCCGCAAACAGCTACGAAAGTGTTCTTAGTATATTCCCGGTGCAAATTCTTCTGCAAGTCATGGGAAAATCGCATATTTTATTACGATGGACCTAAATAGAACTCCGTCAGCTTCGTGTGAAAAACGAACTTTCTAACGAACTGGCAACCTAAACCGCATGACACTCACCTCTAAGACTGATTGACAAAACTCCAGGGCATCAAAAAACTCGGAAAATTTGGGGGAATTCTGCTCATATTCATCCAGAGTTTGCATCAAACTCGGCCATGATTCGGGTAGGTTATTATTCACCAACCGACGAGGAAGTTCTGCATACAACGTGGCCAAGCCGGTTGCCAAAACCTGAGCATAACAAGAAAAATTTAACAGTGAGATCGTGCTGACACCTCACTGGACGATCAGTAACAAGTGCTGCACGATTAATTAAGAATGACACGTAATTAGAACAAACTGATTCGCACGCCGCGAAATATACTGATATCGTAGCTCATGCAGTTCGGAAAAAAAGCCGTTGAGAGAAACGCCATTTTTCCTCTTACAGGTTTGTATGAAAAACCCTTATCACAAAAAGGAAAGCCTAACGGACAACGATATTTGAAAATACAAATCATCATATGGCTCCTGAACTGCTCCCATAACCCAGTGAGTGAAAAATTATTCGCTTAGTGAGAACTTACAGTTTTCACGGGAAGCAGATCCGCGTAGGTTCTCAGATTTCAGCCTGCTCATATTATGATAAGGAATGCCAGGTTTCCTCGCAGCACAGCATTAAAATGATGTGCATAGTCTCCTCAGAAGGACTGGCACAATTTAAAGTGAACCACTACAGAAGTTTGGACCTCAATCAAACAATACCCCTGACTTGTTCACAAACACAACGGTCAACCGACTAGATGAGGCAAAATAGCTACTTATCCAGCGTTTTCTTCAGAGAAAATCGCAGTGCGTAATTCGGTTTCTCCATCCAACTGACGGATATCAAGTAAGTAAAAAGCGTTCTTGTTCGAGTCCCTATTCCGCCCAAGACTGTTACAAAAACCACCGAAATGTTTGCCTTTGTGTTCTTTCGGGATGCTTCCGGAATAGTGTGGTGTGATTCATGCATCCCGTTGCAAACTTATCAGACGGTTCGTGCCTTCCGAAACAACTCCACTGATGATGGATGGAATGGAGCGCTTTTTAGGCACCAGCCCAAACACAGAATGTGATAAACATGTCTGGATGAAAATGACGTCAATCCAGCAAACAAAGAAGAACGGAAGTGAAAAACGTATAGGATCACTCGAAGGTACTATTGTCCTAATGTGAGGGCTTGTGATAATTTATTCCGGCCATTTCGCCTCGAAACTCCTGTAATTCGCATTCCGATATGCTTACCCTAGCTAGATGGCAATCTGTCTGTCGCCCGCAATTACAGTTTCAGAGTATCCGTGAATTCAGTATTTCCGTTACAAACGTCTACATCTTCATGCATTCTACAGCTTCTCAGTCGGCCTGACTGGTCCAGTTAACTCGACAAGGCATGTGCTAGATTATTACGAAACGAAATGTGTGAACCACTGGTTTGCATGTTGAAGAAATTTCCTTTTTTATATATTCCGTGAGATGAGTAACAACAATCCTTTTCCAGTATCTAAACTGTACACTACAGCCTTTGATTCCATTCAGTACCACTAACTTGCTAGTACCACATACGAAAGCGGTGGTTCCTTTCCAAATGTGATAGCGAAACTGAATGGCGCAATCCAGATCGCTGAAGAGTTGTTTCTGTCTCCCACCGCCTAGTGTAGACACGAAGAAAGTGCATTTCGATACGACAGCACACTGGTTGAGGCCTCAAACCCCACCGAAAGCTAACTTCTATCCTATCATGCGAAGACCAATATGTATTGCTGATCTCAAAACGATTCAGTTGCTAAGAAACATACCAGTACGCCGGATGTACATTGCTACAGTCCATTACCACAAACCCAAAGAAGGGGCGCTGTGAAATTGAGGTGGAGGGGTTTCAGACAGCCCGCAAACTGGATTCATGCTAGAATTTCAACAAAGCGAATTACAAAGGTTCCAAGGTGAGAAGGTCGAAACAGGCCATTGACAACTTTTTGAATAGTCCTGGGTTACCGTGAAAAATTGACATTTCCACTTTAATGTCAGTTACTTTGAGGGATATTCTTTCAAGCTCTGTTTAGGGAGTCTGATGGCAATTGTTGGCTAGTGCATAAAAATTGTCCCAGTTTCACAATAATTCCATTATCAACGGAGTTGTAATGAAAATTATTCTGCCAATCCAGCGAAGTCTAATTTCCCCATCGGCCCTAAGGCTATTCTGTGCTACGAACTACTTGTTACCGGAAGCAATCGATTGCCTGCAAAATTTTCAAGATCAGTTTAATGAATACTCACTGGACAAACTGAAGAATGTTGCGCAACAGCATAGCTGAATCCCTCATCTCTCAAAGAGTAGGTTGAGACCAGGAGTAGGGCATCTCTGGCTTGCCATCCAAGTTCACCTTCCCGAAATACGAATGGTACAAGAAGATCAAAGATGGAATCGATACTTGGTGCCTTTTCGTGAATACTAGACTCCAAAGAAGCCTGAGCCGGTGGATAACTGGATTTAGATTCTGCGGCCATACTCCAGTCAACATACTCATTCAATTTAAAAGTGTTCGCTGTGGTTTGGTTGACCAAAGGTAGGACAGTCTGACAAGCTCCTTCGAGTTCAGCAGATGATCTATAGCCGTTCACCTCATTGCTGTCCATCAAACCCAAACACAAACGCCGAAAGAAAAGTAGTTCATCGTTTTCGAAATGCACGGGATTCTCACCATCCAGTGGAGGATTGTGACTGGTGATACTCGGCTCCGGATACTGAGAGCACAGTGCCGCACATATAGAATTTAGTGTGCGCAGGAGAACTCGCTCTACCGCTAAACATGATCGAATGGCACAATAATGAAGGGTTGCCAGTACGGGCAGGGCAAACTGTAAGAAAAGAACAGAAAAAGCGGAAGCATTGAGTCGAACATTATCAAATAGTGGAAGAGGTGAAGATTTGTCAGACTGGTAACAGAATATTTTGTGACAAAAGCTTATGCTGCCTGAGTGATTTGGATGGTCGAACTGAACTTAATCTAAACTGTCTGATTACCTTACAGGTCCCAGACCATATCAACCAATGATTTGGAGTGGTATATCCTTCACCGGCCAAGGATTTGCGGGACAAGATTGTTACCATCAGTCCAGCAGCGGAGGCTACAAGCACCTGAATCAACACTTCTAATCGGGCGAACATGTTCTGGCTTGACCGATGGGACTGGCTTGCCCGATTTCTTGAACAATAGCTCAGTTCCTGTTGTATTGATTGACCACCCGCCTGTCAAGATATCTCTCAGGCGACTTTCCAGACAGCTCGTACACTACACGCCTTTGGCAAAATTGTTGGCGAATTCCGAGTACAGAGTAAGCGGTTTTCAGTGAAATAGGATGGTGATCAAATGAGTAAGTCGCCGCAAGCTGTGTGCATCACATCGTACCATATTAGTCTAACAAAATCGTGTCATCCATTCGGTTTTGACCAAGTTTTCGAATGTATGTGGTTGTTCTCTATCAACAGATGGATTTTTTTTGGACTGTATTATCTGCAGAAACGCTAAAGTTTGCAAGCAAGTATCCATAACGTAGGATTCACTGCATTAAGAAGGGTGGACGGATGTTGGAAACGGTGTATGAAACGAAAAGAGAGGGATGATGGCTCACTATCGTTTATCGCATTTTAAGCGCAAAATGAATACGAGGCAGATAACCATTGCGACCAAACTTGTTCCTCTAAAACAACCATTGATTTCTGAAAGCAGTTCCAGCATGCACTCGCATTCAGTGGGACCTAAAAATACCCACATGCCGCTATCCATGCAAATTTGGCAGTGATAGGAAAACAACTTGTTTCTTTGCGGATTCAATAAAAACCTCTTTACAGAATTTGTCGAGTGTGTTCCCATGATACTAACTGTCAGAAGAATTTTCCGACGGTGCATTACCTAGCGATTCGGTTTTTGCTATGTATGAGAAAGGTAACCAAATAGCAACCTAATTTGACATTTTTCCTAACTTTACTGTTGCCTGCCAATTCCACCACAGTATTCAACAAATCATCATAGCGGTCTTAAGCTTTTGCAATGCAGAGTTCTACGGTCATGGATCTTTTTAGTGTAATTCCGTCGCAGAATTGTACGAAAATCCCTCTTGTACCGCAAGCAGAAACACCATGTTGCATATGGCACTAGATTTTCATCGATAACAGTTCTAAGTCTCGTCCTATGTTGATACTCAAAGTGGGAAGGAAGATCTCAGTAATTCTCTCAGCTGGATATCGGTGAAACTACTGGATGCACCAACCAGGATCTGGCGTTTTCTTATCGGCTTTTAACATCTAGATTAGCCAGAATGTGTTGCACTTTTGGGATCAAACTGAAAGTAGAGAAGCTAGAAAATGAGGCGAAACTATGCGTGACAGAGCGTAACCGTCTTCTTCGTGGTGTAGTCCTTGTCAAGGAACAGACGGGTGAACTGTGAGTTGTAATGCGTGTGGACTTGGAAGTCATAAAGTCTCGTTCATTAAGTCTCCAGCATTATTAACATGGACCTCTTAGAACAGCTAAACGCATTCATCTCAACTGAACTCAACTCGGGGACGAACTGTAATTGAAGTTAGCAATCGAACTCCTAATCAGCCGGTTGAATGAAGCGATCATTAACAACCTCAGTGCCAATAACTTCGCGATCTTATCACATCCAGAGAAATAGTGTTTGACGCGCGAATGAATGTGGCAGTCTGAATAACGAGACGCAGTTCATACGGTACTGAAGAAAATTAGGTTGCATGACCAAGTTATTCTCATCCCAAATGTGGTCCAGTCGAAACATCAGCACGGCTGTTAGTCAGGATCACAATGGACAAGAAACAGTCCTAAAGCTCAGAGGGGAACTTGGGGACCGAACATGGTAGAATGGATTCTGAAAACGTCTGCACTACACAATACGATAGTGAATCTAAGATACTTCAACCTGCAACGCCGTTGGATTGAAGTGTAGAATCTCAGTAAAACAACTATAGATCTGTTCGAACGGTTAGAGTGACCAATGTAAGTAGCACTCAGATTCGAAAGAAGCCAACAGAATGAAAGAGGAAGTAAGGATTCTAGAAATATTAGAGGCTGAACGGTGCGGTAGACCACAGAGGAGGACATGCATGCAGTGCCATATGCGCATCTGTACTTGTAAGAACTTCACAAATTCATCTAATTTTTGCAGCTCATGTTTCATTCGGCCTACATAGCAGCGAAGTTATTCATTATTAATAATACACACGACAGGAGATGAGAGCTACACTACAAGTTCACCATGTTGTGGCGCTAGCGTGTCTAGAGGTTTTACAGCGGTCACGTTTTGAGGCTCCATTACAGTCCCATAAAAGGCCGTTGGAAAAGACCTACAAGCAACAAAATATTCGTTAGTGTTTCAGGCAGGAGAGAAGCGCATATCAGTCGTACCTTCCAAAAGGAAACATCAACATCAAGGAATAATTTCAACATAGCCGTGTGGTGATTAGTCATCGGCGGAGGGACGAAGGCGCACATTTTACTTCACATCTGTGTTTGTCCGGGCACTTACGAATGACGACGAGACTCAATCGGGAATCCGGAGATAAGATGTGCTCTGCGTTTCTGGTCTCAAAAGACAGGGTAGGAAGCAATTCTCTTCAGATTTAATGACGGACGTTTATGAGTAAAAGTGAGATTTCTCAAGATTGACAGAAGATTGCAGCAGAATGGCCTGTGATGATAAGCTGTAAATCATTGCGAAGTCTGTGTTTATTTCCTATTGTAAGACAGCACCAATGCATATCTAACATGTCTCAAATGTACAGCTATCCCCACGCATGCGAAATCCATACAATTCTGGTTCAAACAGAATAAAGTTTGACGGAAACTCGGAGACTGTGCCTATCTGATGAGCCCCAGGAACGGAGAAACCGGTTGTGGTCTGTCCAAGAGTTTCCAGCAATCCTACGAGTAGTTTCCTTCAAGAAAAAATTTTCCTCGGGCTAACTTTCAAAGCCCCTACGTAGCTAATTATTTTGTTGGGTTGGCGAAGTTCAGACGGTTATTAGATTAGAAGAAAACGAGTGTACAGTATATCAAGAAATCGAGGATTTGTTCAATGGATACCATAAAACCCTAAGGTTCTGACCTCTCCACAATCATAGAACTCATGAATTCGACTACTAGGCTCTGATGACTCCGGTGAGCTATAGTGTCGCATGAGCTGACTCCTGTCTATTTTGGGGGAATTATAATCCAAAGCCAATTTTACGGCAGCATGGACGCACGTTACACAATGTCGGGTATTTGCTTGCCAGTGCTAAGATAGTGGTTGGTTGTGCATTTTATGCACCTTTATAGTCTATCAAGTCCACCTAAAATACTGACTTGAAATCTGAACCCATTCTTTCAGCATTCTATGAAAAGCTGACTAGTTGTACAAGTAACGCTTCTAAGACAGACCGAATCGTTATGCACTGAAAAGGAACCAACTTTCACCGGACTCTCGTATTCACCAGCGTGTAATAAAAGAACAATACAACTAGGTGGTGCAATATTCAGTTAGTTCACATTCCTCCACCTAACCAAGTTAATCATCTGAAGATTACGTAACCTCCGATCGACGACAATTAGTGATCTGGCAGTTAAGTCACTCGCACCTGCTTAGCACTATGGATATAACATTTCTGCAACGATTTAGCCCTGTATCGGTATTGCCCCTTATTTTCGCCAAAGTGTTCTTGCTCTATTGTGTCACAAACTCCGTAGTTCTCTGTTTGTTCTCAACTGTCATCCACTAAATCCCTTTCCCGCTAAATCAGTCACTATTGTGCCTCTGCAGGTTTAAGTAAATATTTGGCTACTTAAGCACTCGCCCCCACAAAAAATAAACTCCAGGAAACAAAACCCTCATCTGACATTCTGTTTGGGCAGTGTGAGGTAGTTATCACTGCAAGATTTCCTTGGAGAAACAGGCTCCCGGAAGCGAAGAGGATGCACAATACGGTCCTCAAAATAGCTGACTTTTCAAGGATAAATATCCTGTGGGATGCCCACTATGTTACCAGCTTGATTTCAATCGTGAGGTATCACGCTACACTGTTGAGACCAAAACCGCAGAAGATCCTTGTCAACGGTACCTCACTCGGTTAGGACTGAAATGGGCGCACAGCATCATACACTGGAACCAGCTACAGTCGCAATGCACATTGAGGCTGACGAAGCCGAAGTATATGATAAAGCTGCCCAAGACAATTCGATCTCCATCGTGTTCCCAGTTGTCATCAGTGTTTCCATTGCTATAGTAGGATGTAGTTTCGCGATTTATTATCTCGTTTTGTGGTTCAAAGTCGATTTCAGCTGGGCGGTACAAACGCCATTAGTCTGTGAAGAACTGAATACCAAGAACTGACGAGCATTATACAAGTGTACTGAGTGCACTAGTACGCGACTGGTACAGAGATGCACGTTACCAATAACGGGAGCACCCACTGCATTCCATCACATGTTCACAGGACTCCCCCTAAACAACCGGGTACATGTCAACATTTCTTTAACCCGAGTCTAAAGCTGTGACAGGGTCCATAGCCACGAGAACACATTTTGGCATATATAAACGTGACTCCTTGAGGAGTAGTTAATTCCGATTACGCAAGTGCGATACTAAACTGAGATAGCTACTCTACGTACACTATGGTCTAAATTTTAAGTGGATGACAGAAAAATCGGTAATGGCCTGATAAATGTATGTTACCAAACTGTTGGGTTTAAATATCATCTGTCAGTTAAGGTACTTCTCAGACTGTACTCACGCAGAAGTTTAAGGAGTACTACCAATGCAGTAGGGTTGTCAGGTGGTTACGAAATACCTTAATAAACCGAGACATTTAGAAGCGACTACGCCTGCGATAGCTGTATTAAGAATCCTTGAGGGGAATTTGAGCAGATCATATCCCAGGGCTTTACAAGGATATGCAGTTCGGGAGGTCTAGTCGTCAATTATATCTTGGCACGATGACTCCCCTTCACGGGAACGCTCACGGAACATCCTAAAATCATCCTCTCGTGCGAAAAATTCTCTCTTAGCGGCGTTTGATATTGGGTGGTAATGTGAAACGCAGCGGTTTATAATGAATGTTCCACTTGTAATCTGATGTTTCAGCGACAAACGGCCACCATTATCGAAGAGATAAGAATACAATACAATACAAGGAGGGTTCATTCTCATAAACGATACATCTTTGCCCACCCTCTTGAAACCACTGCCCCCCGTGCCACAAAGTATATAGCTCACCGAATGTGCAGACGTTTCAACCGTCCAGATAGGTCTAACAGGAAGGCAGCTCTAGCAAGTCCCCGGTGCTTGAGGCTTGCGTGTCCGGGCAATAGAGGCGGGTCATCAGTATTATCGATAGCCTTATCAACTTGAAACCAGTCTGAAAATATCCACATGTCTCTCTGGGGTTTTGCTCAGTTCATTCTGTCTCGTACTCACTTTTCTCGGTCATTTATTTGATAAAGACGAACAATTGTTGTCCACACGTGGAATTATATGACAGACGTCTAATGTGAACAGCTTCATTGTACGCCGGTTTTTCACCCAAATAATTAATAACCAACATATAATGAACAAGATCCGGATCTTATATTGCCCGTAATTTGGTGTTCTGGGAACGGCTAATATCATTCGCTGACATCCGGGGGTGGTTAATCCATTATTTGGACGTACCGGAGGTGGTTAAAACTGTTCTAATTGTTTCAAATGGACTTAATTCTCCAAAACAAGGAGTGAGAATGACCATAGCTTTTGCTACCATGATGAAGTTCCGACAGGTACACTAAACTTCATCTTCACCGGTAGTTTGTTAAGATCCATAGGCAGCGTCTACAATTTAAACTGGTGGATTTGTAGAGAAGTAGGTCGTTCGACACTTAAGCGATTCGTTCTTCATTCTTATTGTTAAATCTCCCAAAAGGAACTAAAAGTGTGGCGTTGTTTGCTATTCTAGACTTTGCTGATAGGTGCTGATAATACCAATTGGTCGATTAGCGCAACCAGTATAGGCAAACGATGGACAAGTTTAACTCTGCAAGTGTTAGCTTGGTGCCAACATTTCGAGAAATCGGGAAATCGAATTTACTTGCGATTCCACTAGCAGCCCAGCTCAGTTGGTTGTGCATTGGCACAACTGTGTAAAACTAGGTCACATATGGATGCTCCCTTCATTCACCATTCGTTGTTGAGTAAAACCTGTCGTAGTCACCGGAATTGATCAGGTGGACAATAAATTTATTGTAATGCACTCAGACAATACTGGTTTTGACAACCTGAATGAATGATAGTTTGGTCTAGTATGCCTTTCCACAGAGTATTCTATCCAGAAGGGATATGATAGGTGAAAACTTGGACCAAGTGAAACTGTTATTTAGTGCGACGACTCGTCTCTAGAGATTTTTCTTAAAGTTGAATCACTGCATATTAGCCAACAAACACCAACGAAAAACTTGATCCAATGTGTATTGGAGGAGTTTATGCAAATACCGACAACTACGCCTTGAGAAAGATTACAGTGGACACTCTTTACAGCTCACATTAATGCAAACACTATCATATTTACTTTGCACACAGGATGTGAAAATTGCCGGTCCAGGAAAACAGAAGCAGTGCGTTGCGTAGCTGAGCAGCACGTTAATTTCTAGGTTCTCCTAGTAGGTTAATGAATTCCAAACAAACTATTAGCCTCGTGATTGTCCGGTTAGCAAGACGACGGTACTAAGTCCCTGCATCGGTCATAATACTGCATTGTTCTAGCACAATATCCTACCAGCTTTCACTTCATCGTTCTTATTGCTTGAAAGACAGTCCAACCAGCAGCCCAAAATAAACATGTGAGGTTTCATATGGACAGTAAGCTGAACGAATGTTTGACAATCCAAAACGCTCGCTTTTCGTTTTTTCGGGATAGATTAGCTTCAGTTAGTTGGCGAAATCCCGACTGAAAATTTAAAATATCGTCCCAATACCTACAAAATATATCAACAGGGCTGAAAAAATGGGCTGTGTTAACATTGGGTATTTGTAGCTGGTAAACTTAACCACGTAGTCATTATCATCTAGACCACCATCGTCAAAGTCAGTAACACTAGTGATGAACGCCACTGCTTCACTGCCGCATGGCGGTAGCAACGGGAAGAGATCATGCCATTATGGTCTACCTTGCTGTAGTGAGTGTTCCAATCCGGTTAGAGAGGTAAGATAGAAGCACATCATCTTGTCTTGTCCGAGTTTATCGCGAACTGTTCAAGTAACCCACAATAGTGCTGCCACAGCCATTAACCGAAACATACGGACATTTCCCGAGAATTAGAGCACATTCGCCGAAGTAACAATCAAGAGATTAAGCATTACCATGCCATGAGTTCAAAGAGTGTAAAAGGTGGTGAAGTTCATAAAACATCGAAGATTTCATAGTAAACACTAAGCGAAGTGCAATCGGACAGCATGGATGTGCTATCTGGTAGGTTGTGTCATAAATTTGTTGACATTAGGATACGCTCGTTTCCAGTGATTCACGGACATGGTTCAAAAAAGATATCGTCTTCGCATACTTTAATATTTCAGCTGATTTGATAAACTGGTAAACATCAGTTGAAGGCTAAGGGTGATTGCGATTGCCAGGACTGTTGAAAGTTAACTGGCTGTGTTCGTCACGAAACCTACCGATGTATTAATGGGTCTGCCCAAGTGGGAAGCTGAGTACTGAAAGTACTATACTGGTCATACCATGCACAGGTAACTTACCAAGTACCCCATAAACCGAGGGGCTGTTTCTGCTAACAGTCTGTAACCACAATTACCTTTAAATAAACAGGCAAACCCTATGTGTTGGACACAAACAGACGGATACACAGGGGTGTCAAGTTAAAGTGGCTTGGAAGAAAACGCCACCCGGTAAGCAACACTACACAGCCCTGACAAGCCATACAGTGTAAACAGAGTACGCAAAATACCTAACCTGTGTTCTGCTAGGTGGAATCTGTTAAGCTCAAAGAAAATACAAGCGTTTTAGATAGTCCAAAATTCGTTCAGCCAGTTGTCCACACGGAAGTTCCCACATTTATTCCGGACAGTACTGCTGATTAAGCTGTCTTAAAATCAATAAAAACGATGAAGTGAAAGTTGGTAGGATATGGTGCTGGAACAGTGCAGATTATGGCCGATGCTGACAAATTTAGAACCGTCGGTTTGTACTCATTGAAAGACAGACTAATAAAGTACGAAATGCTTATGGTGTGTCAGACAGTACATTGCAGCCTGATTCCGAACTCATTGCCGTGCAAACTTGTTCGGAAGAACTCGTTAAGACCGAGAAAAAGTTCTCCGAAATGCAAATTTCGCCTTGACAGAAACGTGGTCACCAGAACAGCAAAAACGAACGGCTACAAATTATGTTCATGCACTATCAAAAAACGGCCAGCGAAACCGGTGTCTCTTATCGAAAGATCAAAATACCAGTCTGCTACCTATCTACAAAAATATGTAATGTATGCATACCACCCATGGACTTCTGGTACAATATAAGGGGCTTGTGTGCCACAGTATGTGACATAAAATGGGAGGAACACTTAGAGAATAAGGATGGGTATGTGAAAAGAAGTCAATGCACTACCCACTACCGTTCTCAGCCAGGTCGGTCGCTTTGTTTGGGCCTCCGTCCAGGAAACTCTTGTGGAACAACAGAGGCTAGCCAGGCCATTAATAAGTTCGGTCGTCTACTCCACATCAGTTGCTGACTACAGATTATCGGTTTTAAGTTTATATCATTCCGCGAAAAAAACCTGTTGATGTATCCAATGTTTAGGAACCCTTAACATATGCCCCAGACACCATTTTAGTGTCACACTGGAATCACACCTATGGGGACTAGATAGCTCTCGATACCTTATGATGAACCTTTACATTGACTACACTTGACTGATAGCTCATAAGTATCCGTGATAAATAACTTATCCTAACATTAGCTTGGACTCCCACAGTTCACGGGTGTCATCCTTGCAGAAGCATCGCTTCCATAGAGGCATTCTAAACACGTCCTTTGAGGGACAAATTGACGCCGTGCCGGTGCTGCACAAGGTAGCTTGCAAATACGATTTGGCCCTCGATAATCCGGTCTATTAGTGTATATACTAGACCAGCAGTGTTGATGGAATCCTGCAGATACACGGAAGTCTCGTCTGTTTTGAGCGCTGTCCAATTGAAAAAAGAGTAAATATACTTTGATTGGCTGGTCTGTGACCTTCGCCTTACGTTTTTGCGAGGAAGAAGCACAATTCAAAAGGGGATGGATGTCTTCAGACTAATGACCGCATCTTGTACCCCATTTCCAAGGACAAAAACCGGAAACATGTTACTGGCCGATCCTAGAGCTTGAACTGGTTCCCATGGAAGTAGTTCAACGCCGTCGTAGGTGGAACTGTCACGCAGATTACTCAGGATATCTCCCAAAACAAACGGGAACAGCAACAAAGATAGCGGACAGCTTTGGCAGACTCCAGATGATATAGCAAAATGCGGGGACATTTCACCCAAGCATCTTAGGCGTATCCACATATAACACGGTCAACGGAATCTCACTTTATATGACCATCACGCAAGACGGTATTTCAGCGCGTCAAAAGCATTTTTGCTACAATAAAAAACGGTGGTCGGTCCTCGATACGTGTAACACCGCTTCAGCTAATGCCGTACGGTGAAACTATGATAAACACAGCCTCTGTGTCAGCGAACTCCTGTCTGTTCCTCGCCTGTATTGTCGGTGACGTGTAACAGATGTCAAAATTTTGATGAGAGTGATATCACGTTCAGAACTCTCGTAGAGCTGGACGGTGTTGTCTGCTCCTCAATCAGTGGGTATTTCCCCTAGGGCCCAAATATCGCTAAGAAAGGTGGCGAATTGGTTCACTGGCATCAGACCTTCGTCTTTGAACTGAAGATACTCCGCCCTTCTGGGATGCCTTGTGTAGGTTGATATGGCGCACCAATCTGAGGACTACATATAGCAGTGGGATTCAGGTTGGCGAATGGTTAATGGATTGTAGCTGAGGTTATAAAGGCTAGTTAAGTACATCTTCCAATCTATGTAGGCTGTCTGAGTTCTCTGAATTCTTCACTTATTGTTCACAAGTGACTGGCTTTACCACCGGCCTGCACTACACGTTGTAACCGCCTTGGCGAATTTCTAACAGCAGACGCGGCTTTCATCTCAACTTCGCTTGCATCCACCACGCTTTTTGGAATGGAGCTCCGTTGAACCTTCAGCTGTTGATAAATGCCCAATGCTTACATTGCATTAGCTGTATTTATGGACTATTGACTCCCGCGCTTTGAGATCCGCCAATTCAACAGTATTTTTGCCCGGATATTTTCTATTAATGGCGGTGGTTGAGCTGAAAGAACGTTATTTTCGAACGATCTTTAGCGTGATATTAATTCCACAAGCACTTGCAGTGATTTCAGGCGTCACTTATTGGATCTAAAGGGGATATTTTGGACATATTTGGTTGAAATGGTGTTGACAGGAAATCGTACGAGAAAACTGGTGTGCAAAAATTGTTCGTCTGTCTTTGGTTTGATCAACACATTGAAGGTTAGTAACTGAACAGTCAACATAAGCGCTGTTTGAACATCATTGTAACAGTGACGCACACACGGTAAGATATTGCTGCTCGTTTCTAATCATCATTATCCTCCTACCTGAATTATCTCTCCGACTACAATAAACTGCAATGAAACCATGTCTTCCGAAGGAGTTTTTCTTATTCTATGTTGTCCTTCATTTTGAGCGCGTTCTGTTCCTCTCCTTACAATATGGATGGTTACATCAGCCCATAAAGAAACGCCAGATGGTGCTCACTATCTGTCGCCAGCCAAACTGATACGTGAGAATGCTCAAACAATGATACATGTTATCTACTTTAGGACTGGGCGCTATTCAACCACTACTAGAGCATACAGAGTGTGTAAGAGTGGGAAGTGTGGCCGTAAAGTTACGTCTTGAATGGTTGTTCAGCTTGTGGCAAGCCTCAGTAACTTTTCAAGATGTTTCTATTCTTTTCTGATACGAGAAAAGTATGCTGATTGTTCATACTCGTTTACTGGTCATAAAAACACCAATTTCAACATTATGTAAAGGCCTGGGAAAGTTCCCAATTGTAGCGCCAATTGCTTCAAATCATGACTCGACAGCGTTGATAGAAGCTTGTACACTGTTTATTATTGTCAGTACGTCCTGATGTACTTGCAGCACTCGTCGGTCAGCTGGTCCGTTGACTTTACACGTCGGTTTAACGTCGTCAGGAAACGACAGGCGAGGACGGCTTAGGATTTCAGATGGCGTAACAACATAAAGAGATAACAGGCTTGGACCAAGAACCGAAATTTATGGTACGTCAACCATCGCTTTCAGCTGTTGGAATAGAACCATCATAACTTATCATTGTCGCTGATAAAGGCGCAGTATAATGGTTCCCATCATGTAAAATCCTTGCACTAACACAGCGTGATCCACACAGTCGTACACCTTGCTGAAACCAGCAAAAGTTGCACAGATTGTACGACGGCATTTTCCCGCTTCACACTCAGGCCTCCTGTGCCGCTTCTAGGTTTGTGACTTGCCTGCATCACCTCATGTTGTGTCTACAGGTACAAATGTGTGTACTATTTCTTGCCTTAACGGGTACTCAAAAAGTCGGCGGATGCACGACTTTCAACATTACTGACTGACAAAGGCTCGTTTAAATGAGCAAGAAAACCGGATTCATTCGGAGCGTAATGGATATTCTAGATATGCGCTTCGATTGCGCACTTTTGATTTGAACGGTAGCCTCTGTTTCTCACTGGGTGTGTACGATAGTGTCAGTTACGATTGACTCATCTACATTTTTATTTTCCAACTGAAGGCCAGTACTGATAGAGAGAATACATCATTTGCAACGCATACAAATTCTCTGAGAGTCCTAACAGCACCCCTATCATTCTTTGGTCCTAATCAACTCTGCCGTCCTCAACTCCACTTGGAGTTCTTAGGCCCCATAAATTGAGCGTGGCGATCTAGGGGAAGACATATTTGAGGTATACGTTTAGAGCAATCTGCCTTTACAGACTGGCGAGTCCGATTTTGAAAGAGGTACATTTCTAAGTCAGTATCTCTGACTTTATCGTTGTTCGTCTGTGATAACAATTTCCAAATTGTTGAGGCAAGATATGCATGAATTAATTTAGCATCAGTCACCTAGTGGTGCTGAGTATACAAACGTGACGCCGCTGTTCACTATCAAACAGGAACACTGCGACGGACAGCGGTGTTTGTTCATATAGGTCCTCACGCTGCTTCGTGGTATTACCACCCCTCTAAAAGATGTAGTGCCCAACGGAGACCTAAAGGGACGATACGTTGTGGAGAAAGTACGGATCACATCGGAACAAACGCCTGCGGGGTAGGCTTGCATTGGGCTCAGTGGTGCATACATCGAGCCTTGGGGGGGACGGCACATCCTCTTGCATGAAACTTAAAACGTGACAAAAGACCCTTTCAAAAGTGTCAATGTCAAGAGGCTGTAGATGGTGTGACGACCCAATTACACACTAATTCTGGCATGTACACGGAGGCGGTTGTCAACGGCATTGGCAACTAAATAACATCATCAGAAACAGTTTGCGTAATGAGCTGAAGTGAAGTGTAATGAATTTCTGTACGCCTAGCATGATTACTGACATATTAGGACAGGTCTGACTGAGAAATGATATTGTTTGCAGAAAAGCCAATCTAACTTCTAAAAGTGCGGTCTTCCGCGATCAGTTAGAGGAGTTCGGTCGTCAAACCGCCGCCGTCCATTGTATTTGCTGAGTCCTCGAGGAAATGGCCCGGCAATCCGGAGCTAGACGCCATCTGCCGATACAGCCCAAATTCCGTCAATGCTACTGGCGCCATACATTCACCGCAGAGTAATTAGAAAGCACGTGTGTGCGGCCATCGCTGCCAACAGCTCTCAGAGTAGCCTGTGTTAAGGGCACACAACTACTCATTCGGTGCAAAAGCCAAGGTCAGTGTAATTATACCAAGAACTGGTGATCGACCCACAAGTTCCCTTACGCTTACAGATGCCTGTAGTACAATTATAAAAACATTTGGTGGGCGTCTTCTCAGTGTCAGCCTTGGAATTCACAGAAAGTCTCCATAGTTTTTCGTGACCGTGAGCGTTTTGTTATTCATTTAAAGCATACATTTGCTGCACTAGTTTGATCTTCTGGTCACCACAGCAGGTGAATCACCTTGAGCATACCCAGGTGGGTGGTCACCCAAGCAACGTTCAGATAATCAGGCCGATGTCCTGCAACCGAGCACAACCAACTCTGTATTTAGCTTCCAAGCCTTTCCAGATTCACGAGTGAGCTGCAAGGGGCACAATGAAGGTTGAACACTAGACCTTCACCGACGGATCACCAGAACGTAGTCACCCACACAGGCTGGTAGCTAGTATTCTGAGTTTTAGTATATTCCACCATCTGACAGTCCGTAGACAATGCTACCTCCAAGTTTAATTCCGATGCCTGAGACCTTGTGGCGATTATCAAGTGCTAAACGAAATCAACGCACCCAATATCTATCTATAACACACATACGTAACGTCACCGGCATCCTGAAAGAGCGGTGTATTTATAGAAAGATAAGCCATTAACGGACATAGCAACAGGCATCGGTTGCTGAATTCAGCGCTTCTATGACGGCTGCTATGACGCCAGTTGATCTACTTGGATTCATGTATATAGCCTCTGGCCTAAGTGCTACCCCCGCTATCGTTTTGTCCATGACGTGTGCCAATATTCTCTTCTGCTGGCCAGTGTTTCTGTTGATGAACGTGGATTCCCATGAGTCAGTTTCTTCTTCGCCTCAGCCAACACGACAAGAGGATTGAAACCGACAAGTGCGAACTACTAGAATTAGAATAAGAACTATTAGAATCCGTCACGAAGAGACTGGACCTTATCGTGGTGTGGCGGTTTGCACACCTCAGCGACCCATTGAGCTATACTGGGGGGTGTCCCGCGACACTCACAGAGTCTCTCATACCAGGTTGGTCAATGGGTAGAGGTCTGACGAACACAGTCTCCTGGCCCTCCAGGTTAGGGGTTGGAACATGTGTGGCGACGTGATCCGTAAAATTGATAATGTACTTGCATCCCCAGCCCAACACCACTGCCTAGCGGTTAGGCTTTTGAACCAAAGGCTTTGGTTGAGGACCTTAATCGTCCTTCTGTCTAGGTGTTGGCGCCCTGGCAGTATCTCATTCCTCGTACAACCATGACATTTACAGCTAACAATACTCTCATGC
>SJOL01008577.1:152053-174775 GCA_004794785.1 Opisthorchis felineus
TTTGGTGAGTGGAATAACCTTCCTCGGACGGTTGTCCACGCTCCATCTAGCACCTAGTTCAAAGCACTATCAGACGCTTTTTATGCGAGTCATCACGCTGGCAAGCTTAATACCCCGCGCTGAGAACTTAAAGGGCAGTGCTACACCCTTTATTCGATTGTGCCTTTCAGGCGAATAGCAGCAGCTGAACGACAAGAGCAAATCCCACCCGGGAAACTTGGGCTAAAGCCTCGAGTTTGTGCGTTAGTCCGTGAATCCCTGAATCCCTGAATCCAGATTGGCTGATATTCTGACCAATTGAGGCATGCATTCGTTTGGTTCCTGGCCCGCTCGAGACACATCCGTCCAAACGACTTGTCGTTATTAGTGTCATGCGGTTCATTCACAAGCCAGCATTCTGATTCCGGTATGGATCACGTGACTTGGTCCAGCCAATAATTTGCTTGAGTTTGGCTTGTGCATGGATCGACTACCGTTATTAAGAATGGCTGGCCTCTGGACAGGAAATCTACACACAAGCGGGCGGTTCCGTTATCTTTCTTCAACGTTATCACTGTTGCAGCCCATGCCGAGTAGCTCGTCGTTTGGAGAACACCAGCCTTTAGTAGTCGCCTCTGCTTGGACAACAATGGGCAAGGCTGCATACGTCATTGGGTGTTTCGGTCTAGTTACAACGGGAGTCATGCTAACTCTTCTGTGATTGCCACGCTCACTGTGAGCACCCTTTTTGTAATAGGGCACTGCTACAGCTCTAGTTGATTTTAACGGTCTTATTCTCCGATAGAGGCAAGCAAGTTAGACAAGCACCGAGTGGGGATTTCGCCTCCATCTCTTCTGAGCATGTGGTAGCTTTTCGGGACCAGCACCTCGGTGACGCTTGAGGGATAAAAGGCATTTGCTTGTTTCCCAAGTCTTCGGGGCTTCCAATTTCACTGCTAAGAACCTATTTGCCGGTTGGAATTCCGGCTGAGCATTCGCACGTGGCCAGTTGAGTTAGTCTCAAAAGTGTTCAGCCAAACGATTCGGGCGCTCGTTTTTCACAGATAAGCGAGCCGTTCTTATCAGGGGTTGTTTCGCTCATCGAAGGCTCCTTTGGGCCCTTTGCGCCTATCAACTGGAACAGTTTAAGAGTTTCTTGCATCCACGAAGTCTCTCGGTCCGCGCAGGCACTCTTCTTCACTTGAAGTATAACAGTTCGTCGAGTGACACCGTACTCTCGACCGGGAGGAATAACTGTCCGAACTTCGAGTAATTTTAGTGTATCTTAAGATCTAGTGCTTAGATCTAGTTTGTTGCGCCGTTCCACAAATGGGGTGCCCAGCATCTTGCAGGGTTGCGGACGGTACTTCCCACTATAACTCGACGTCAGAAGACGTGTTGTCCGAAGTGGACTTCGGTAGGTGATTTTCGGAGGCCTGCTTCACACCAGGGTTCGAGAGCTTCTCAATGGACAAACGAGGTGTTTGCATCTTGCGCGCAACTGAAAAGCGCAACGAGAAGCAGCAACGTGCAAGCGGGTAGTCATAATCCACATAGGTGTTCCAGAACGGGCGACACTCAATAATTGAGCCACGCCACCTATAGCTAATGGCGATGTGGTCTACCTGTGTTACAGGTTGACTCACATGTGCGAGCAAGCGACTTCGGTCTGCACAGAAACAGTCAATGGTCAGCGCATAACTGCAGCAGGCGTTCGCCGTTGTCCGTACGTCTCGATTTCAGTCTTAGAGACCGCTCATTTGATCCTCATAAGCGCTAAGTCTACCTACTTGAACAGTGATAGTCCTGGCAACCAGAAAATAATAACCGAGCTCAGCCCACTTCAATAAGGCGCTCAAAGCGTTGGAAAACTGTCTTTGGGTGTATCAGAGCTAGTCTGTTGAGGTGTAAGCAGATAAGAACAGGTAGAGATTATCGGCGCGTTTACGGGATACTCTCACGGATTTTGCCAAATGAACTGCACAGAGGCGACCAGCGAGCAACCGTTCAACCTGAGACCATTCATTTCGGTGGCTTAGAACAATACCCACATCAACAGGAGTGGCTTTCGGATCACCAAAGGTGCGTAACCGGAGGCAAGCGGAAATGATGGGGAGGTCAGTTCAACAACAATACTCTGTTTTCAGACACAACACACATCAATGAAAAGCGAGTCCAGCGTACGTGCAACAGTAGTCTGTTGTCCAGGTTGTTTCAGACTGCGAATGTTAAAGGTTGATAGGTGACTTGAGCGTCGGATTTTGAAATGCCTGTGGCCGTGGCGGCCTAGTCAACTATTGGTATTACAGCTAGCGACATTGGCCACAAATGAATAAGTTAGTCCTTAAGACTGGGCTTACGGAGATGTCGGAGTAGCCTGTTTTCGCTTTCCTGCCCTGCTGTATGCAGCAAATCAGGTGACCTGGCTGATGGTGCCACGCGACAACCGACATGACATGAGATTATTTGTAAGTGTGCAATTCATGGTTGTAAAAAAATGTTCAGCCGAAAGCAACCTTTTGGTGTTTAACTGCCATGCTACCCGAAGGAAGCATGAAGGCTGGGATACTGTCAGGCTACCCAAGCCTAGACAGGGGAAGTCGAGATGCGGTTGGGTTCGGACCACGGACCTTGCGGTCAATAAATTCACGCTCTAATCACTCTAATCATGGTTGTACGTAGGCTGGGATACTCTAAGGGCGTTCAGATCTAGACAGGAGGACGATCAGGGTCCTCAACCAAATCCTAGCCGCAAGGCAACGGTGGTTGGTGTAAAACCGTTAGAGCAGCCTACCAAGTAATTTGCCATACATCTTCCAACCCTCAGGAAACTTAGTGAGACCTCTAAACATTTATCAGACTGGTATGAGAGGCTGTGTGAGTACCGTACGTACACTCCGTAGTGTAGCTCAATGGGCTGTGAAGGTGCACAAACCGTCAAACTGCGGTAGGGTCCAGTCTCTTCGTGACGGTGCTTCAAGGTGGCGGAAATTTTCCTGTTCGTTCCGTGTGGGATAGTTTCAATCGTAGGCCTGCCGGTAACAGCTATAGACAGGAATTGAAATGGGATCGTGCCGGCCTACTAATTTCAGAAGCTCTTCACACCTTAGATTGAATCCGTCCTACGGGCATATTAGACTTTGATTTCCTCTCAATGGACCATACAAATGTGGACACTTTCGAAGACACCTCATGAAGTGATTCGAAACGCATTCTGTTGGGCCTTTGAAGTTAACCGTAACCTTAAGCTGTGCCAAACTTCACTAGCGATTTCGGGTATCATAGACCATTCTGTGAATATCTTAGCGTCCTATTTGGAATGCAAATGTATTTGTACATTTTTTGCCCTATCCTTCAAATTCTGTCTCGCTTTTTGGTTTTTAAGTATTCCAAATGCCTGACCTTAGTGACATTAGTACTCGGCATAGTATTGTCCCCAGGTATTCGGCTAGCTAATAACCAGTGACTCAGAAAATATCAAGAAAAATGTAAGATTGATATTCAGTAGAATAAATCATACTACTTCAAAGAGGAACAATAAAGGTAGTCTACGCTAAATGTATTTACAAATGGAGTTCCGAAAAGCTGTCGGTTCAAAACAATATTGAAAATGCGGGTGCATGCAGACGAAACTAGCGTCGACTAAGGTGATTACGGGTTGCTATGTACATTGCAGCTCATACATTATGCACCTATCATCATCATTTCCAACGCAGTGGATCAGCTGATTTGTCGAGTGGTCAACTGTTCAAGCAACAACCGGTTGATCATCCCCATATTTGGAAAATTGTGATAAGCACCGGTCAATTTGCCCAGCCGCAAGCAAAAAAGGGACGAGGAGGTGCAGATCTAACGGCATCCTATGGCAGAGCTAAACGGAATAGCTGACTCAGTCATTGGTGAGAAGATGAAGATGTACTCCGAAATATTGGGCATCAAACATCGATGAAATTATCGAACAGACAAACCTCCCTCCTTACCGGCCGTTGAAGTTTCCTTTGAGAAGGTAATGACAGTGTTTAGAACTAACCAGTTGCCCTTTTTGTGGTCTAAGTCACCTACTTTTTAAAAAATAATTTTCAGAATGTATCTGCGGCGCTTAGCGCACATCAGTAAAATCAGGACTGCGAGTTGCACACACTATCTCTCACGGAAGTTTTGTCAAACTTATGCAAGCGTGAGGGATTCATGGAAAGGCTGGACACAGTACGAGAACAGGTAGGGTTTTATGTTTGAAATGACTCCTCTGCAGACCACAGGATACCAATATTGAACAGACGTCGATATTTTTATTCCCGGGCCAAGGCTCTCAGTTTGTCGGGATGGGCAAACATCTCTTACGGGTTCCAAAGGTTCGGGAAATGTTTCAATGCGCTAACGAGATGCTACGGACTGATCTGCTGAAAACATGCCTTGAAGGCCCACAGTCCAAACTTGACCAAACTGTACACTGCCAGCCGGCTACTTATATTATATCACTGGCATCAGTCGCCAAACTACAAGAAGATGACGACGAAGTTTGTGAGTTTCATATGACATCTTAGCAGACCGCAGGTTGTTCGAAATTGCGTTGCCACTGCAGGCTTCAGTGTGGGCGAAGTGACCGCACTTGTCTTCGCCGGGTCCATGACATTTGAGCAGGGTAAGTGTCTGCTTTAATTCCATTCTATCTAGAGTTCAGGATTGCATGTGATACGTGTTCGCGCCGAGGCCATGCAAAAGGCATGTGATCAAACCAAGGGTGCAATGACTTCTGTGTTTCTCAGTCATGATTCGCAGTTGAAACTTGCCATAGCAGCTGCGCTTGAACACTGCAAAACACATTACAAGTTGGAGAGTCCGGAATGTCGAATCGCCAATTATTTGTATTCAGATTGCAAAGTGGTTGCCGGACACATTCAGGTACAGCTTCGCGTTGTTTCTTCTAACTCAATCTCCAGTGAGCACGTGATTGTCTTACGTTGATGGTTAGTACATTTTTGACGGATGCTGATCTGAGGGAAGCCTACAGCGTTTCGATAGATTTCTCTCAGTCCTCTTAAGATAGTTAATGCTCCTCCGCCCGGATCCATGTTGCATTGTCTGGGGCTCTCTACACCCTGGGGAGTATTCCCAAAGGGAGAACATTTTGGGTTTCTGGAACTGCACGTACCTGCTGAACCCCAAACAGAGTGAAATCGGCAACGGGTTCCCGGTTCATGTTTGGTACATCTTCCCAGTGTACTTAAAAAGTTTATGCTTCAAGTAGACCATAGAGGATCTTCAAAACCGTAATGTTCAAAGCTTTACCAGTTAAAACGTTGTCTACCTCGAACAGGCAGACAGCGTTGTTTCCATTTTTGAAAAGAGGAAGAGAGGTTGATTGCTTATGATAAAACGAACTGAGATATCTCGCCGTTTGTCATGCGCATTCAGCCTGAACAGGTCTCAGGTTGCCTGCATTTGGTTGGGCACTGAGAATTGTGGAACGCTGTGCGTGTTCCGGGCGTTGTATTAGCTCCGACCATAGGTTTGTTAGCTTGATTGTTCCCTAAGTGTATCACTTGCTGCAATCCATGGGTATATATGTGGATGCAGCGATTCGCCTGTACCCGCTTACAATGTTGGGTTTCGTTGGATTATGTGCGCAGTCCCCGTGATCTTTTTGGCAGCACGTGCTTCGAAACGATAGTCCGCGTCACCACAAGGTGATTAGAAACCGCTTTTCGGTGGTAAAGTGTATCCTTCATTTGTGAACGACACAACGTCATACGCTCTTACTTGTAGCTGGTCGTTTTGTTTCGCCTTCTCACTTCAGAGCGGCGCAGATAACCTGGCAAACCTGGTGTTAAGCAGGGATGCTGTATATCTGGATCGGTTTGGATAGTTTGACTTGCAAATGTGGGTAGCACTCGTCCCAGAATTTCTCATTGTCACGGTTGCTGCGTCGCTGTTCAACATGGATGCTGTTAGCAATAATGATTATGAGTGCACAGGCCTACCTGTTTATCTGGAACCTTCGAACACCCTTACTTAGATAATATTCATTCTCTGGTTTAACCGCTTAGCTTTAATCAATCAGGATATTTTCCGTTCAATCAATAGCCTCCGTGATCAGATGATGAAACAGCACAATACGAAAAGGGCTCACTCACTGCACCTCGTGGGTAGGCACGGGCCATGCCACCTTAGTATTGCTATCATAACGCTGCTCTAATTCGTGATAGCTTATCAGGTCGACGGTCTATTGCGCATGCGGGATATTTCGCTCATTTGGTGCTGTTTTTATTTCGCTTTTTTGCACATACATCGTACACTTGTGGTCTCAAATTATTTTTGGTGGTTTTGTGGTTGCTCGCGCTTGATTTATCCAGGTGGTACAGTTGTACCCACTTGAATGAGTGCTAGCCCACTAGAGTGCCGTTTAGCATCGTGATTTTATTTCTTGATCCACCTCATTAGACCATTCTTAGCCGAATTTTAGTGAAAGTTAAGTTTTTCCGTCGTCTTCCGATAGCCTGTTATGCATCAATATACTGTAGAGATATTTAACGCTGAACTACATTTCTGTGGGTGTACACTGGGTTATGTAGCATCCAAATGCGGGTTGCGTCGTTTGTTTTATATCCTATCGCTGTACGACCACACGAGATTGGGGCATTTTAATCTGACAGTACAACTCGAGGTAGTTCAGGCTAGTGTGCAGAATCTTGAGAAAGGTTTATGGTTTGCATCTACTCGGTGTATTCTCATTGTTGCTCTCTGTGCAGTATCTCTGCGCTCGTGCTTCCTTTGGGTTCCTTAACAGCCTTTACTAAGAGAAGTGATGTAGCTGAACAGTTAACTTTGATTCTTTGGTATTTGCGTTCATTCTGATTATTCTGTTCATTAAGGGTTCACTTCCACAGAAAGCTGCATACAAAACATGAAAAAAAAAGATCAAAATATTGATATCTCAGATTCCCAGTAGGTTCTTAGCTAAAACTGACACGGAGTACGAGATTATCCGGTCACATGACCACCGGTGTCATACGAATGGATGTTGAACACGGATTGAGGTTCCTAAATTCCAATGGTGTATTAACGACCTTTGCTCCCTCTGAGGCCTGAACGATAATCAGCCATTGGATTTTCCAAGGTGCTTTCCACCTGGATACAAGCAACCCCGAATAACGGAATTCCGAACGCAATTTGAAGGATTCGTGCATCTCGTTGATGCCTCGCCATGGAGAATCTGAATGTCAGGCTTGGGGATGTTTCTAGAAGTGGGACCGTACAAAGACCGCATTGCTGTTAGAAACCGGCGGAAGAAGATACCTACAAGTTCATGTTATTTCGTTGAAAAAACTTGATAAACCTAAATATAATCTTCTGTGTACTTGAAACAGGTGGTTCAGCTGCCTTACAATCCAGAAGATTGGCTCCTCGGCGCGAATGTTTTTATTTCGAGTTGATTGCTGCTTAAAGTGACTGCTGCGTCACGTTTCCGGTTTTTTTTCCCTGTTCCACCTTACTTTCGTTTCCATTTGGCACAGGCTATTGAATTCATCGAGCAGCACGCTCCACAGTTTAGAATCCGCCGCGTCAAACGCCTACCGGTCAACGGCGCATTTCACACTTCCCTTATGCGGTCTGCTGTTGAGCCTGTTTCTCGAGCAGTTTCACGTGTTGACCAACTCAAGCCGCCCAGTATTCCAGTCGTTAGCGCTCTGGATATTTTGCCCTACACTACAGCGGAGAGCGTGAGACGCAAACTTTCTTTACAGGTGAATGTGTGTGGTTCACGCTGCTCTAGCCAGTGTTGTTTTACTGCGTCTGAAACAGAGAAGAAAACTCTCGCTACTTCCGTGTTTTTACCTCTCATAGTGATCAGTGAATATCATTTGGCCTTAGGATGGTGAATTTTTCTACTTTTGATTCACGCCATCACTGACTTGATAAACTGGGCGTCTAGAAATGTTATTATCCTGAGTCACTGATTCTTGTGACTCCGTGGAGTTGGCAAGTGTACGATGCAATTGCGAACTGGCAAGCAAACAACGAAAAACACCGCGATCCATTCTGGGCGACGGAGGTAGTGATGCAGATTGACTTGTTCTGATATGCCGACTCACTCTACGCAACGATATTATTCTGATTTCTACTTTGTGATTTCACTGGCTACTGGCTGGAGCGAAAACCGATATTATCATGCATAACTCAGTCCTTCGCACTGCCATACCGTGATTATCACGGTTTTAGGTTTATCACCAGAGCTTCCTGGCCTGGCAAAAAGGCTCTGGGACGGAGAATTCTCTGGTATGCGGAGAGCCTGCCCTAACCAACGCACCCCGTGGAGCGTGATTGGCTCTCCTATCGTCCAAAAACCACCCGATTCACATCGGCATTGTTGATCCAATGTTCCCACTAGGCAACAGCCACGTTTTGGAGACACCGCTGGCCAAGCACTGAAATTATGTTTTCTTCGGCACGTTTTGACCACATTTGCCACCTATAAGACCATGTGGATACATCGTTAATTTTACCCTTGACAGATAAGTTGATATCACGTCTTCTTCACCTCCTCCGTTTGTAATGTATCCTAGTTTGTCCATAACTCTGAGGACTGCTCCATGTATCATACTGACAGTTCTAGTTATGCCCGTTCGTCGCGGAGCAATAATGGATGCAAACGAACGCACCCTGTCTCAGTCTCACTGTTTTGATGACGAAATGGGTTTATCACGCCAGATGAGATTACCAGAACCCATGTCAGAGTGAGTGCAAGATGTGGATTGGGATTTGAGAGCGAATATTTCAGTCAGCTCAGTAGACTCAAATGAAATGGCAATTTTGAGACATTGTCCGGAGAGTTTCCTTGTGTTTTGTTTATTGGTCCTATAGGACGGCATCATTCGCCAACCAGCTATTACAATGATATACGAAATGCGGAGAAACTTCACTTTTGGTTGAAAGATCCAGAGTCTAAGTATCCATCGGCCAGTTCAAACGATAACCATAATGAACGAACGACTAGTCGGCCGCGCGGCCTTTCACCAGACTAACGTTTCGAGAGTGCAACCAGAAAGACTCTGGGGGTTTATTTTGCTCAGTAAATATGATCGCTGGTGCTTGCCTCATGAATGGAGTGTACCACTATCTCACTACTGTGAGGGAAATTTTGAGGAAGTAGGTAATCTAATCCCCGTTACCGGGGTCCAACTTGGCACTGTGTCACTATCATCGACAGAATAAGATCAGTGTTCAACACTGATGCTACGCTGCCGTACAACCATGATTTATTTGAAAGCCTTAATTATGAGAAAATAATAAAAGTGGACGGAGAAGGGACTTAGTGCTAACCTGACAGTCATTCCGAACCATAAGTGGTTTTCCGAAAATACATTGAAAAACGTACCTCGTTCTCTATACTGTTGTTGAGCTGTTAGCTGCGTATCACTGACACGGATGTAAGCGTGATGATGCACTAAGTGAATAAAGCCGTCAACAAGCTAGCAATCCGCCGTATCACACGTCCGACAGACAGAATCTTCCATTTTAGTTCAGCAACTTGAGTTTGTTGTCTGCAAGCGGTGATTCCGGGTAGTTGCGACCGTTCACATGAGGTGAAGTTATGTCGCATCCAACTAATGAGCAATAACAGTGATTATTCACCGGTTACCAGTACTGATTATTTTCTTTATACCTTTCTGTGCTCACCATTTTTGTTCTCTTATTCAACTTCTCCCTCCGAACACGGAATAACTTCCAAGTAAACAGTTTATACAATTTACCTACGTATTGGTTCTGTGGTGAACCGCATTGCCTCGAAGACTACTTCCAATTCAATTTTTTATTCTAGCTTGTGCGTCCTGTCAAATGGGAGCAAACGCTTCACGCGTTGTACATCCGACCGCCGGACACTCCGTTTCCAGTCACAATCGAACCCGGTCCCGGTAAACAGCTCGGAGCTATGTTGCGAATGGCAAATCGTAAGGCGTTCGCTCATTATCGAGCACTCGAAGTGTAGTGTTCAAATTATTCACTGTATATATAGTGTATACAAAGCAGCTACTTTTGTTGATTTTTTCCTGTTATACCTAACCGGGTCGGTCTTGCGGTACTCCATCAAAATAACTGAGCGAATTCGATTTCATATAATGAAAGAATCACTACAGAGTGACGTGTGCAGGCACATGGTCATATTAGATACATGGTCTATGGATAGCGGCAATGCTGTGCTGGTTTCGAACGATCGGTTTCGCATCGCTTCCTCTTGAGCCGCTGTTTGATGACTTGCAAAACACTGAAGTTCTCCGAGATGAAAAACTGAAAGTGTACACCATACTGGGGAACGTATTCTGGCAGAATAGTCCATACTATTCGTCGGTATAATAAACCACTTGTGGATGAAGTCGGCTCAGGTGCATTCATTAGTGTGCGGTAACTGTCAATCTCGTTTAAATAAAATCACACTTATTAAGGATATAGGAATTTTCCGGACAAGGTTCCGATTCGAAACCGACCTGGTAACTTTCGATCTTTTCTCACCGTTACACTGACGACCTGCAGTACATCCATCAGTGATCTTTTATCCCTGGGTGGTGGATTATCAGTCGGTACCCGACCAAACTTCCTGAAGTGCACTCACTCCGTCAGACCGGTGTTTAGTAAGACCAACAGACAAGGATTGCTTTTACCTGGTGTAAACGTAAAGTGAAATGGCGCACCACGAAGTCCATATATTAAGTCTCCCTCGACTACTACATTCAAATACTAATCAGCCGGAGATTTAATTTGGTTAGGAAAAATGTCGTAATGAACTGAGAGGCCGCTAACTCATCCACCAGCTAGGAACTATGGAAATCGATTAAGTCACCCAGTATCAACGTCCGGAGTAAGACATTGGCGCAAGTCTTTGGTGCCGAATTCCGTCTAGCTCCTACTGTTTTAATGGTGTAACATGCTGTGCGAATTAGGTCTGATACCTGGGTGGCGTTTAAATCACCCTGAAGTACTCACGGCACCGCTCTTCGTACTAGCATTCCATGGTGGTTGACAGCTAACATAAGTGGATCAGTACTGTGATGTAGCTTGCTAGTTGTCTGCATATTTAGCTAAACGGTGTACGAAGTTGTGGACATGGCTTTGACCTTCGTTGACTGATTGCTTACTCGATCTCCCGTAAGGGTCAATGTGGGTCTGCTTTCTAGTTAACGCTGTTCGACAATAGGCCAATCAGCACCACTTGAAAAGGAAGTAAACGGAAATTCGGATTAATAATCTGGATTACATTTACTAGCTTTAGAAAAAAGTAAATGAGGTAGAAAAGAATCACAGGTAGTTTCCACAGAATCACGAAGACAAGGGATCATTTTTCCTGTCCTTTGTAAGTCACATAGTTACTTTCCGTCTCCCATAGTTTAACCTCGCTCAAAAGGTTCCCCGGTAATGCACTTGCAAGCTGCTGCCAAATGAAGACTGCCAAATTTTCCGTAGTGGAGACCACTTGCTTATCACGGAAGTATGCTACATCTTTATCCAAATTTTTGTGATCCAAAATATCGAGTACATGCCTTTGGATGATTGACTTCAAATCAGACAGGTTAATTACCATCCCGGTAACGGGATCTGTCGGACCAAACAGAGTGACTTCCAGTCTGTAATTGTGTCCATGGCCGTTTGCATTGTTGCACTTTCCAAAAGTAACTTGGTTCTCCTGATCGCTGAGTTGAATGGAATGAAGGCGGTGGCACGCGGAAAACCTCTCCACTCTGGTCAGGAAGCACAGAGGCATTAAGTTGAAGCAGTCTGAAAAAGGAAAGATGGATTAAAAGCAAGATTCTGAGTGATCGGCTGTCAGTATCAGAAACCAATAAAAGGAATGTCACCCTCGCTACATAGAAATACGAGCGGTGCACTGAGAGGTAACCTGCACCCACAGTAAGTCTCTCTTGTAAACCCTGTTCAACTCGCATGCGCGATGCATATTTGAACCTCAACCTGTTATACGTCAGCATCATTTTCAGCGCTGAGCCAAGACCGAGAAATGGGCTCGTGTTGCCGTCCACCTGCGTAACATTGGATCGGAAGCATAAGCTGGAAAAGTAGAGCTACAGGAGAGGTTTATAGAACCGAAATTGGAAAGTGGGCTCTTCATGGTAGGTTTACCAGCAACAATACCGAGTGAAACATTGTGCGACATCGCCAAGTATTTTTGATGACCGCTGAAATTCATCACCTGGTCCCCAACCATCGGCTAATTTCGCCTATTGATACATTCAGTGTTCCTACAGCTCTTGGTCATATCATCGGCTTCCAGTTTGGCTAGCGCTTCGCAAACAAAGTTTGGTGTGACGGTGTCTCTCTCGACAAGCCGTCTAGCTAGAGGAAGCTGTATTTTGAGCAGCGTAATGCCAAACACTTGTTTAGATGTCATCCCGTTTTTAGTCCGATTGGTACGTTTGATAAAAACCCAGCCGTCAGATTGGTTATTGTTACTGTTACTGTACGCGGTGTGTTAGGTTTTTGAGATAGCGGAGTTCACCATACCATGTGATGCGGTGGAGTTAGGATGGATTAGGAGGAGGAAACTCACCTTGATTCTTGCTAATCTGACTTCCGACGATAGACCAACCTGCGTAGGAGAGCACCTTGGGGGCTATGACCACTAGGCAGATGCCCCGGTGGTTTTCGCACGATACTCTTGCACCATTTCTGAATACAGGAATTAACTCCGAGGCGCTTCATTCTACCGCTATTCTCTCCTCATTGCAGATAGGATTAGGCATGATTTTATCCACAACAAGACCATCTCGCCTTTCAGGTCCAGCCCCTAGGAATACTTGATTTCGGTCAGTTGTAAATCACTGAGTTCAATGTATGAGATTGTCTTATAACTTCTACTGGTTTTCGACCGCCCGGCCACTCGCATTCACTCTTGGTTGTAAGCGTCGTAACTGCCAACGGGCTGCTACGCTGGTTGGTTCGGAGATCAGTTCAGCTTTTCAGCTAACAAACTGTGCACCGAAATGCAGTGGTTTCAGATGCTACGGCTTCGTACACCAACCGGCTGTGGGACTGGTACGCAGTTATGAACGATTAAAAAGTAACCCAAAACACTAAATGAGCTAACAGCGCATAGCGGATATAGTCAAGCACGTGCATGATTTGCACGGACAAGACGCCGGATGTAACGGCGAGAGAGAGAATAGACACATTACGGTGGGCGCACGACTTAATTCCTACCACATCCTCGTCCGTGTAGAGTTACTCATTGATGGTAGGATTTCTTTGTGGTGTCCATGCAAAGGCGCTGGATCAATGTCCGAGTCTGCATTTTGGGTGATTCTCCTAGGTAGCTCGAACACATTCAATAAGACGTCAAGTGAAGGGACGTGCTCTCTGATGGCACCAGTAGATTTATTTACGTAACGTGGCTTAATATGGTTGACGTGACCTGTTTGTTTGTTATTTCTAACCTTAAGCTCGTATTACGTACCGCAGGGGTTACAATATCTGAAAACCAGCTCCGTTATGACTTTGAAAGATAAATATACATTTTGGAACCGGGCTGAAACACTTGTAGGTTTGTCACATGGTGTTGACTGAACTGATCTTCCATCCTTTTGTTATGGCGACCAGGAAACGCCTCCTTAGTGAGCACTGGTCTGGGACTGCCGCGTTTAGTGTTGAGTGATGTCTGAAGTGTTATTAGGCATCTCTGCTCCCTCAATTTTCTGTAGCGCTCGCTTGAAAATATCAACAAACCGTTCTGCCTGTCCGTCCGACTGGATTCCGAACGCGCTTGGTGGCGAAATACTCGCAAAACTCAGCAAAATGCGACGTAGTGAACTGAGGAGCTTGTCACCGACCATCGTCTCTGGAAAATCGAGTTGCGAAAACAATCGATCTAGGCACAAAACAGCCGTCCCGGTTAGGGTTGCGCTCAAGAGACATAATTTTGGCCATTTTGAGTCAGTGCCAACTACTACAAAGTGGTTGATTCCGTCAACAGGCCCGGTACACATTACGTGTACGGGACTACGAGGTTTGTGGAGCTGGCCAGAATTGCAGTTCACGTTTAACACGTAACTTTGGGGCCATGGCGGAATGCTGGCAGGTACGAACAGGCTGTTCACTATCTTGGTCTATAAACGGCCAACACATGTAGCTACGAGTGACAGATTTTGTTCAGCTGGTTTCTGGATGTTCGTTATGTAGTTGTTTTAGAACTTTGTCCTGCCTTGTTTTGGGTACAACCAGCTTATCATAAAGCACCACACTCCCGTCAATGACCATGAGTGTAAATCTTCGCCTTCTGAACTGTTCAGAAAATTCGTCAGTGAACTGCGTAGGCCACATATCACGAAGATATCATAGTGCGTTGCAATCCCAGCTCTTCACATGTTTCGGCCCTAACCACATCTGCAGTAACCGGAACTTGATGCACAGACGTGTGAAACGCATATCGAACACTTGAGTGTGTTGATAGAAGGCAAAAACAAAATCATCTGGTGTTTTGGCTAGGAAAAAATAGTACTCTTGACAGCGCGTCCGTGGGACCGAAAAACGATGTCCTCTCGAACATTAGTTCAGTAGTCGTGTTGTAGCCCATCTCGGAGCCTACTAGCTGTACGCCGAAGACTGATAACAATTGCGGCCAATATACCACGTAAAATGCCGACCACGAGGTGTCTTATGAAACGTTCTGACTGCAAAAACAAGAGCTTGTCCCTCTTTTTGGCTGACTGACGGCAATTCTTTTCTGTTGTTAATGCACGTGAAATGCGTCGCCGCGTTTTGGAGCTGATGTAGCAGCCGCAACAGTGGTAGGTCGCGCAGGGTCACAGTGTGTACCAATCGGTTCTAGATTTCATGAAAAGCTTTTTGGCGTTCCGAAGACGAAATCTGGTTCGTCGTTCGACAAGAGAGCGTTAAAGTTCCCGTAATCCATACATCTGTAGAACAAAATTGTGGTAGTTGTTGACTAGACCAAGAAATGGCTGTAAAGGGGTTTTGTTACGCGGTGGTGACACTTAGATTTTACTTGGGGCGGGAACGATCAGCAGTGTCCATCACGGAAACGAGGTACGCGACACTGAAAAGCATAAATGAGCACTTCTGAGGAAAATCACGAAAACAATACTGTTATTCTGTCAAGTGTGGAACTCATAACGACGATATCGTCAAGGCGAGTCACTGTAAACGGTAATCCACGTCCACCAACTGTTGCAACATAGCTGGCGCACACCTCAAACGATATTCGATTGCAACGGTACAAAGCATGATGAGTGTTTGTTGTAAGTAATTCTTTCGTAAATATGCGGAGAATTGGTCCAGCGTGAGTTTTTTAAATAAATCCCCAGCAACCGGCAATGGGTACTGCTGCGTTCTTGGTGCTTCGTTGAGCCCATTTGAAAAACCGGCACATGTGCGTAATTCACCACAGTGGGGGCTACCCAAGATGAATATGTCACTGAGGCGGTGATACTTACGGTCGGGTCGGCTCACCGTCCACTGCATCTATGTGGGAATATTGTATCGTTCATTTGGGACCAAAAATCGGATGTACGCCACGAGAGTACAAAATTGCTTCTGTTTTGGAAACCAAGACCATCTGCAGAAATACTAGGGTATTCTGTCTTTGAGGGCTACTGCCGAAACTGGGCAACCTACGTCCAGAGGATGCAAAGTTGGGTCTTCTGGTGCGTGGATTTCGGTTAAATGACCCGTCCCGCATGCTATCCAGTCAGAACCTAGTAAATTCGGGCTACCACTGATGAATATATAGCGAATGCCTGATTCAACATGATCGTAGGAACTGAAATGACACTGCAGTTCACCGGGTAAACAAATCAAATGCATCCTGTGCAATTCGGGTTTCTGGTTTGTATGGTGGTTTTCCCTAAGAATCCCATGCAATGCAAATGATTGCAGTGTCCGGTGCCGTATTCAGCTGGAGTTTAACAGAAACATCCTCCATTAATACGGTGACATACCCCAGTAGATCCCGGAGCGTCCCACAATTCGTATCAAAGACGACAATGGACTGATGATTTACTCGCGGATTCGGCAGCTGCCGTCTGCACTGCGATCCATTGTAACCCATCTTGTAGCAATCTGATAAACATGGTTACTGAATGGGCCAAATCGGACAAGACACCACTGTCCTCAACGCAAAAACGCAGTGGGTGGACGCTGTGAGCGTGTGAGACAACAAAGATCATTGTAAGTTGCTGGATAGACGGCAGTAAAGCATCAGTGTCAACACTGATGTTGCTGTCTTTAATGATGATGATGATGGATAGACTGCTACTACCTCATTGAAACGTGGGCTGCTTTGCAGCATGAGTCATACTTCAGATTCACAAGTCGCCTGTATTCAGCGGTGATACCCTGGACTGATAGTTCTGTGTTGGCATCCAACTTTGCAAGTAGAAGAGTTCTGATATTTGCTTCATTAAGGGTGTCCGTCGTTCCACAGATATCGAAGATTTGCACGTACCTATTAGCTGATTCAATTGGAAACCTTCGAACTCCAGGTTAATTCTTTCGGCATATGTGACGATATTTTCTGTTAACTGCTTGGAATTTTCAGTCACACCGAATGTTGTGCACGGACGTTCTTCCACGAAAGATGAATTCTAGCTTCGTGAATATGTCCTTCAAATCAAATTTTATGGTAGAATGTAATTGCGATACTGAACACGCTCTGAAGCACTAAGTTTCTGAACTAGTAGGCGCACTTTCGCAGGTTCATTTAGAGCCATGGGGTGGACCAGAAAAGTATCCCCATAACGTTAATACCAGTTAACTACTGTGACTCCATTATCTGGATTGCAGTGAAGCCTGTGAATTTTGGAAGCCATTGACTGCTCCAGTTGCGGTTCAGGACTACTTATGCTGTGAGGTGTGCAAACGTTTCTCAGCTGATCTGCGAGCGCTGCGAAAAGCGTTGCGCCCGCTTGCTGATTCTCCTAGATTATCGTGTTCTTTTGTTGTTACTGCTTCAACGGTTCCACGATTCCCAGTTCTGCCATCTCCGTTCGCCACTTCTGTAACTAATAATTGCCTGCTGCGCTGTCTGACTGGTTCAAGGACAACAACAACACAATCAACTGATACTGGTATGCAGTTATGATGGATTTACAGGCAAGACTCGAAAAAATACAACATGAACCACTAGTACATAGCGGACAGTGTCAAGCACGAATATGATTTGCACGGATACGTTGGATATCACACCGAACAGACACACAGGGTTTGCTCGATTCGTTCAGCTGCTGCTATTCGCCTGAAAGGCACAATCGAATAAAGGGTGTAGCACTGCCCTTTAAGTTCTCAGCGCGGGGTATTAAGCTTGCCAGCGCGATGACTCGCATAAAAAGCGTCTGATAGTGCTTTGAACTAGGTGCTAGATGGAGCGTGGACAACCGTCCGAGGAAGGTTATTCCACTCACCAAATACTCGAACTGAGAAAAATTTTGTCCAATAAAAGTGTGCACACTTAGCTTGAAAAACTTCGTACCATGTCCCGGCGTGTGTTAGCTGGGTCGACGGTGAAAAAGCTGTTGGTTTCACCCTGTTTAAACAGGGCATAAGTAAGTATTAGGTCCCCTCGGGGGCGACAATACTCCAGGGGAAAGAGGCCAAGCACGACGAGGCGTGTTTTGTAGCCCACAGATTTAAGGCCACCAACAATTTTCGTAGAAGCTCAATGAGAGATATGTCTCTCTTGCGTCCTGAGTAGACAGCTCGGTTGGCATATTCAAGAAGCGGTCTGATGTAGGCCCCGTAGAGTATTTGCAAGTCCATACAAGTAATACGAGAGAAGGTGCGTCGAATCATCCGTAGAACGGCGAATGCCTATTGAGCCGATTTCTCATGGTGCAGTGAGAAGGATATGCTTGAAGAGAGCCAGATACCCAAATCCATTTTGGCATCTATCCTCGTGATGTCTTCTGGTCCATTCTCACCATGCACGACAAAGGCGTTCGCTGAGTTCCCTCCGAATGACATATGGACACACTTTCCGTCACTCGGACGAAGGTGCCAGTCCAACGACCGCTGCTTTGCATGTCTACATCCATTTGGAAGGCACTGCCATTTGAACACCGGGATTTCATGTCGTCCGCAAAAATTAGACACGGACTTGTAGAATATCCAGAAGGTCGTTGACATATATCAGAAACAGCAGTGTTCCAAAAACGGAACATTGAGGAACTCCATTGGAGACCGGCGCTGGAGAAGAGTAGGTCGGGCCTACTTTCACTCGGAATGTTCTGTCTGATAGGGACGCCATAATCCAGCGTAGGATTTCCTCTTGAATCCCGTAAGACTCCAGTTTGTGGAGTAGCGTGACGTGTGGGACTCGATCGAATGGTTTTGAGAAGTCGAAAATTATGGCATCTGATATGAGTCCCTCGTCTTTGGCTTGTGTTAAGCTGTCCATAAATACGAGCATGTTCGTCACGCAAGAACGGCTTGGGAGAAATCCGTGTTGAACTGAGGATATCAAGCTTTTGGAAGTAAGGTTGTCTAGGATGGCACGCTTCAGAATGCGTTCCATCACCTTGCACGACACGCTAGTGATGGTCATAGACCTGTAGCTGCATGGGTAACCTATGCCCGCATTTCTTGGTTTTGTCCATTTTCGCACAACACCTTTTATGTTGAACTGTGCCAATTGTTTTAATTGTCCACTTCCCAGCATTCTCAAGTGTTTTACGACTAACGGTCTTTGCACTGTTTCCGTAGTCTGATTTTGATCGCCCCATATCCTGACTACTCATTGCATTACGTGCGGTTTCGTATTCTGTTCACCTGGCATTCGTTCAACAGACTTGATGCGACGTCATTGCAAGTAACCCCCGAGCTACCTCCCCTTAAGTTTGTCGTTCATGCGTGTGCTAGCTTCACGAACGGCTGCAAGTTCACGACCCGTCTCCGGGCCAGTGAGAGTTCAAGGATTGGTACAAGAGGTAGAGGCTATATCTCAAGCTCCCTGGGTCATATTATTTCAAGCAGTAAACAGTCATGCATATGGTCCGCTATCAGACTCTGCTTAGTAGAAGATAATCTGTCCATTTTATTGCAACTGTCAGAACTAACTTAGGTTGGTGCCTGCTTTTCCAGCGTTTTCGCAACCTTGATTGTCCCGTTGCCTTTCTTAGATAGTTCTATCTCATTTTGAAGAGTAACAGTTTAGTACCCAATTTCACGGAAGTCGTTATAGCCCCTCACGCAACACATATACCAAATAATATCTGCCTCCGCCGTGGTTATGGACACCATCTAACGAGTGCGACAAAAACTCCTGACGACCTCTTGAGAGCTACCCGGGCTTCTACGTGGAACAGTATACTGCATCACCGAAAACATCCCTTGGCTACCGCTCTGCGTCCTGGATTACATTACATTACATTACATTACACTACAATATTCAGCTCTAAATTAAGCCTACGATCCCACTCCGTCTTCTCCCACTCTAGGCTGGTGTGACATCCGTTACCGACTAATTGGGCAGAATAGCTGCACTCAACACGAAAATATCTCGAATACAGAACACTGACGCCCTCACAATTTCCACTGTTGACGAGGCAACTAGTCAGCCTTTAAAACGTACCACAAGGGACCATGCTTGTGCTCAAGCTGACTCAGGCAGATGGGTAGCCAACATCCTTCGCGGTGTCACAAGCTCGCTGAACTGTATTCTGCGCATTTATCCAGGGTCACCGTTCTCTGCCTCTCGGGACGCAAACACATTCTAACCCAGCCTGTCCGCAGCCGCCTGAATTGCTTGAATCTGGACCCCTTTACTGCACCCATTTCGGCCCGCGATTGTTCATCAAAGATGTCGCTGATAGTTATCTCCAAACTTCGTCAACACAGCTTAATAGAACTTCCTCCCCAGAACGTCTCGGTGGCCCCCAGTTTAATGAAGGGAATCGCGCGGTTCAAAAAAGCCGGACGGATGTTCACACCTGCCACCATCTACCCAGGCAGGGAAGAAAACCCCATAGACCATCAGTCCGCCGCAAACCTCTTCAAATATAGCCAGTCCTCACTCAAACGAACCCGTCACTCCTCCGATCTCCCTATCCTGAACCCACAGCCTAATCTTCACCACTGTACCTTCCGCAGTGCCAGCCACCCAAGGCCTGGTCGCCTACGCCCTACGCTCGACACCATTATCCATCAACCAACGCGCTCTGTATCTCACCTCCAGGTTATCCGTCATTCCTGAGCGTACCACAATACTCGCTGGCTTCCTGATAAAGCTCTCTATCTGGCACCTGTAACGCCATCGGCCCTCACGGAGCCTACCAGTGAAATAACTCAGGTTCGCCCAAGAAAAATGAATCGATATGGCAGAAAAGTACATCTAACCAGGTGACTTGCATTCCAAGTTTTCAGGAACTCATATTCATGACTGAAACTTGTTTCAACCCTGAAACGACGGACAATTAAGTAGACCGCCGTGATGCACAGTTTACCTCTTTTTCTGTCCCGGTGGGAGAAATGTTGGCGTTGGCATCCTCGCTCGCACTCCCTGTTTTTTCCTGCAATCCCCATTATCAACTCGCATACTTAATTCTGGCCCTTGTCATCCTTCTGATGACTGCCGCTTCGCCGTGGCCATATAATATTCGGAAGCGCTGACTTTGAAATTCCAGGACTGCGGGTCATCCACATGAACCGGGTGCGAGTTTGAATTTTAGTTCACGCATCAGAAGAAGGAGCTGCCCTATAGAGAGGAGTAGTGCATACGAGTACGCTGATCCGGCTTTCACCTGAAATGTTCAACTGCATAGAAAAGCCCTGATTCAGCAAGGGATTCTCTCCTGTGTACCGTAAGCATTGAGCTTTCCGGGCAGTGGGGTGTGTGGATCTTGTGTAACCGTGTTAAATAAGTCGAAAAACATGGCTTCCAGTGTGCCTGATATACTGAGCACATATCATGCTGTCCATTAAATTGGGCTTCTCCGTCAACCAATACCGGTTCGGAAGGCGTCCGTTTTCGTGCATTGGCTTATCAAGACATAAGTCGGTAGGTTCTGAGCGACGGACGGGCACTAGGTGGTATACTGACGAGACGGTTGCACTCCACAGAGCAGGAAGAATGCTAGTTTCCCCGGGCAATAAACGGAGCCTCAATCCAAATTGCCAGGTGTAGTTTGATGTTATTTATTAAATTATCCTTAAGTATGTTCCATCTAGCCTTAATGCGGCGAATCGTAAATCTTGCGCACCGATTCGTAAGCATTTGTAGGTAGCAAGTCAGCTCGCGGTTTTCCCCCACCGGGCTGCATATGGTGAAGTAGCTAGGGCGGAACGAGGACGTAATGTGTGCTGTTCGCTGGTTTTGGCCACTACACTCGGTTGGTTCGTAAGGTTTCTACTTGCGGTCATCAGGGAGGATGCAATTAGCATGTCTCCTCGGGGACTCGTGACGTACAAAAGTATAAGCTTTAGGGTTTGACTGTGGCCTAGTACGACGGCAGGATTTTGCAAATTTAGCCGACCTACATCGGACTGAAGGAGGTCTTGTATCTTATGCAAAGCCAGTTGAACCTCTGGGTGTCCAACACTCAGTTTTCCAAAGCATTTTAAAATTTGCGAAGCTCTCCGGGGCTACTTATCAACTGTTTGGCTTTGGGATGTTTTTTGTGGATGAAGGCTGCATTAGCTTCGTGAATTTCTAAATAAAAGCTATATACTGCTTTCACTGAGTCTAGTCCCATCTCGATATTTTCTATGAAGGTATGCAGCAAAATTTACGAATGAACTTGTGCGATGCTAATTTTCCTGCTCAAAAATTACATACGTTTGGAAGGTTTGGTTTCATACAGAACCGATCAACTTCAGAAATATCTTGGGCACATGCTTCATAAGCACTGCAATCGGCTTCCAGCCGTGAACAAATCGCACTCCAGCGTCAGTTCATTGACGGGCTGTGTAGGCTAGTTTGAGGCCCAGTTACTCCACTTTGCTGTTAGGTTTTATGTTTAGTAGAAGATGAAAACAAAAGTCAGCACACAATGGTCCACCATCACAGATGCGCATTGACAACCAGCTGCTCGACGAAGTAGCTTCTACTGCTGCTAAACGGGTCCAATTGAGGTGGCTGTGGATCTGGATCTGCTTGTGATGGCTATGGGTTACCGCAGGTGTACGCACAAATCTGCACCTAGTACTGGTAAATTAGTGTGCAAATATTTCTTAAAAATTAATGATACTATTAAGTAAGATCATAAAAGTACAGTCAGAATGAGGGCTCATCAGTTGCGAGCGCCCAGCAATGCGTAGTCGTTGATAAAATTTCTAAAAGTAGGCATGTTCCAACACAATAGAGTTTTGCCAAAATTGGCACACAGAACAGAGCGGACGCCCATGACGGTGAAACACAAATGACATAGGGGTGGCGTGGCGGGGAGTTGAGACTGTGGTGTTTTGTACCTTTCTTTTGCTTTCATTATAACGTTACGTATTTCATCAATTTCATAAACGATTTTTGTTAAATACGCAAAACCACAAAAACGCGCATTTATACAAATTACATACAATACAGGCGTGGTCGCATTCTCCGATTTTCTCTTTTCATTTCACTCGCGCTTACAGCGGTTATTCGTGAGCTTCATGTGCTAACTATGATATCAAAACATTTCAGACTGTCTTCGGAGTTTATTGTATATGAGAGCTTCCCGGAAAGGAGACCCCTGGACATCCACGACCGGATTATTATATATTCACTGACCTGGGCCAACGACGAACTATTTTAAA
>SJOL01008583.1:0-16011 GCA_004794785.1 Opisthorchis felineus
ATACATACATACATACATACATACATACATACATACATACATACATACATACATACATACATACATACATACATACATACATACATACATACACAGGTGAATTTTTATGAGGTGGTAGCGTCAGAACTAACATTATTTCTCAGTTTCATGAACTAGGATACCAATTTGCGTCTGACGGGGTATTTTTTACGTTTCCTCGTCCAGTGTTGAATTCAAGTACACAAAGTCTGTTTCTTTGACCTGTGTTATGTTCGAATTGTAACAGTTGTTTTTCACTGTTCGCATATGCGGTTTCTTCACGTGCCCCTTCTTTCTTCTTTGCTAGCATGCCTAGAAGTGGGAGCGCATATTGAGATTGTGTATCCCAATTACCGTCGCCGATCGGTGCCCACAGTCGGTGAGTGGATGTTCGGTGGGATCTTCGTAACACTGCCCCTGATGTTTGGTACGATACTCATTGCCGCATACGACGTGTATGGTTTGGGTCAACAATATGAATAGATGCACCAATGGCCCATGGATGCTGTCCAACGAATCAAGGTCAACTCACCACACCATATATTTGTTTTACGAATTGGGACCGTTTATTACGGTAACGAACATTGCAAAAACCAAGGCTTTTGGCCTTTCTTTGTTTACAATAAAATCTTAATAGAAATTTCCTCCTGTGAGTGAATTAGGTACACACCGAAAAAATCGCTCTCTCTTTGGGATCAGAACCTCTCAATAATATGCGTTGATCTAGTTTGCACAACTCAGACGGCCCGGGAATGAACAAAAGGTTATTTCTTCAGAAGCTGGGAGATTTTCATAGTTACACTGGAAAGCCGAAGGCTAGGCCAGCATGTGTTTTCAGTGATTCATCTTCTGCCTGGTGCTAATCGTGTATGGAATCAAACATAAAAAAGTGAACCAGTTATGATAAGGCAGACATGGGAGTAGGCAAAACTGCGTGTTTACTACAGAAAAGGTCAGCTAATACATAGCTAATTGTCTGAAGTTTGCAGCTTCAGAAAGGAGATGACCATTGTTTTAGTTCAGTTAGAAGGACTGAACAAATGGCTTCCAACCACAATGTTCGAGTATGAGAAGTTGGAAGGTATTAGTCTCGGTAGCCGCGAGGTTAAGTAAGCTAACTAATTCGGAACGGTTCTATGGAGCCTGGTACACCACTCAATCAACGACCCTCCCCGGTTGACTAGCTGGGCCATAGCAGAACTCTGGATTATGTCTTTGCCTTTCTGGACGACCTTAGGCTATTGTCGCGCCTTACAACCCATAAAAATCACTCCGCATGCGCGCTTAAACTCAGAAACAAGCACTGATGAAGTCAGCATTGGTAATTTATCTTCATTTTGTGTTCATAGAAGAGTTAAATTTGAGAATAAGTACCGAAGTTTAGCCGCGATGAACGTGGAACCTACCAATGCGAAGAAACTTCTGGCTAATATCTCGGTTTTCTAGTCATCCCTGAAAGGAAGCCCTGGAAACAGTTGTTTGGGTTCGACCGTTTGGATTACTTTTGTTTCGGTTCTGTTCTTCAGCTTACTAGGACCAATAAGGAATATAAGTTTAGAGAAGCGCGACTACTGAAAGCTAAGCCCAGTTTTTGTCATGGGTGCATTTAATGTACTGTTAGAGATACTAGCGTTGAACATTTGGTTCCGCAGGCCCGTTAGTTTCGCCGATAAATATTGATTCAAAAACATCACAGTCGTTTGATGTTTCCCAAATCCTAAACAAAGAACAGTAGCGGTCTATTGCCATTGTCGTCAAATGCCTCATGGACGTCTTATTGTTCACCCCGGTATCCCCAAAACTTGTAGAGGCTTTTGTAACAACTGATCAGCCTCTTTCTTGAAACAAGAGTAACTACATAAATGCGTTAATCATTCGAGCCGAAGTCAGGCCGTTTACATCCGTCGTCTGCGACTTCACCTATAAGAAACTAATGAGTGTTCTCAATCATGTTCGATTGGCAAGATTGGAGGCAAGCTGGGAGAACCATCGCGTTTTCAACATTAGATGCATGAAGCATAACATAACTCCCAAATCTCTGGTTGTTAAGCCACCAGATGCGTCCCCCGCTTCTGCCCGAATTGCTTTCTCAGCGGCCAAGTCATTCCTCAAACAGAGGATCCACTTAACCACCCAACGTTTAACTGATATCCGCCACCGCGCATGTCGTCTCAACCATGATCTTCAGTCCGTACTCTCGCCTGCTGAATTCGAACTACTAGATACCAAAGCGAAGGAGGTGAAATCAGCTCAAGGTAAACAGCACAAGGAAAAACAAATACGTAAGTTCGAGAAATTGCTTTCCACCACTTGCTGTTCTAGTAGCACAATAGAGAAGAGTAAGCCATCTGCTAGCTATTGCAGCGTAGTCAATTTATCAGATAGACCCTTAAGTGACGAAGAACGTTGTCTGTTAGAGAAGGGATTGAATTTTGCAGTTAGTAAAAGAGTTATAAGGGCAGAAGAGATCATTCCCAGTGTTGAGTCTGTGTTCCAGAAGCTTCCTTCAATGGAAGCGGAGAAATTACGTGTACAGTTAGTCACAGTCCTGAAGTCCCAGCAACCCGGGGTTCCAAACATTGCACCAGCAGAGCGAAGAGCCTTAAACACATTAAAACATGTAGACAGCATAGTAATTACAAAGGCAGATAAAGGTAAGGCCACGGTAGTCATGAATAAGAGTGACTATCTGCAGAAAGTTAGACAGCACGTAGCTGAGGGGCCTTACCGACAAATCAGTAACGGGACGATTACGTCAATAATGAATAAGAGTAAGGTTGAAGTTGGGAGGTATCTAAGGTCGGTGATAAACCATCTGGGGCAAGGCAAGTGGTATCGATTGTACCCAAAAAGTGCAATCCAACCACGACTTTACGGGTTACCAAAAATTCACAAGGAAGGTGTCCCCATAAGACCAATAGTGGATGGCATGGGTTCACCGCCACATGAGCTGGCCAGATTTCTAGCAGGTATCCTTAAACCACTTGCCGGAAAGTCACCCACATACATCCAAAATTCGTGTGACTTTGCTAAGAAAGTAGCTGGGTTTCAGTTAGAGCTAGACGAAGTTCTGGTTAGTTTTGATGTCAACTCGATGTATACCAATATCCCTAAAGCGGATGCTGTGGAAGTAGCGAAAAGGCTTCTACTGTCAGACACCACGCTGCAAGAACGAACGCAACTCTCCGTAGACGAGATAGTTGAAGGTATAAAAGTATGCCTAAACCTAAGTCATTTCGTTTTTGACTCAATTATATACTCTCAAGAACAAGGTCTGGCGATGGGATCACCAATATCCCCGATTTTGGCAAACATGTACATGGAAGACTTTGAACAGAAAGCTTTAAACGGATTCGAGTGTCCGCCAAGGGTTTTCTGGCGTTACGTAGATGACACGTTCGTTGTGATAAAGCGAGATAAGGTGAACGAATTCTTTCAATATCTTAACACTTTGGACCCTCACATTAAGTTTAGCATGGAGCTAGAATCCACATCGGGTACGCTACCTTTCCTTGACTGCATGACACATAAGAGTGGTGGGAAATTGAAAACCACTATTTACCGGAAATCAACAGATAGTGGTGCGGTCTTAAACTACTCCTCAGCACATCCAAAAGCAGTATATGCTAGCATAGTTTCAACGATGTTTAGGAGAGTAAGCGCACTGTGCACAGAGGAGGTCGACCGAAGAGCAGCACAACTGGAGGTAAAAAAGCGACTTCAAGATAGCGGATACCCAGTGGGTTTAATTAAGCGGCAACTAAGACGGGTATTGGTGCCAACACCAAGGCCCAACAAGGAGTGGATCGGAACAGCAGTCATTCCATACAAAACGGGGACATCTGAAGTCATTAGAAGGGTACTGAATACGGCTAACATTAGAGTAGCATTCCAGAAGGGAAAGACTTTACGCTCAGTGTTGGTGCAGTTGAAGGATCGCCTTCCGGTTGATAGGACTAGGAACTGTGTATACAAAATAAAATGTAACGACTGTACGAAGGTTTATATAGGTCAGACAGCCAGGGAACTGCACACCAGAATCGGTGAGCATAAGCGATCCATTAACAGACCACCGAGAAACATAGATGAATATCAGGCGATAGTCAAAGATTCGGCAATGGCAGGGCATGCACTAGACACTGGGCACAGGATAGATTTGGAAAATGTGGACATTCTAAGACGGGGGTTAAGATTCACACCACAGCGACTGGTGGCCGAGGCGGTGGAAATCGCCAAGCATCCCAGCGTGAATAGAATAGAGGGCGTAGAACTGGCAAGCGTGTGGAGAGCGGTTTTAGATCAGCCGAGATGACATGAGGTGGTGCGCAGTTATCAGCAAAATGGTCTGGGTCTAAAAGTACAAAATCCAAGCAGAATAAGGTCCAATTAACCAACCCCACCCCCAACCCAACCCCAAACCAATTGTCCCGACACCCCTCGACGAACACAGGCGAACAAATTCTGTGAACGACCCCAAGAGGAATATTCCATTAAGGTGTCCTAGACAGAAAAATCAAGGCCGCAAAATCCGGGATATTAGTCATCCCCACTAACCAACAAACGGGAACATCAGACTGACACCCAGCACTGATCAATTCGGTTAGTCATAAGAAATCTCACGGATTGGTTCCCTGACCGCCTTAAAACCCGATCAACCTGGTAGCTTACTCACTTGGCCTGACGAAGCTTTTGTGTCAAAAGCGAAACGTTGCCCAGCAACAAATCCACCGATTGTTTACCAAACCTCTAATGAGTGTTCTATTCTAGAGAAACCACAAGTTAACGTTGAAACCTCACTGCAGTCGGGATCTGATAACTGATCTCTCGTATTTTTGAAGTGCTTATTTCTTTAAGTTTTTCACTTCTATTACGAATCAGTAAGCCTTGTTAAAAAAAACTCAGAAACCTCAAAAATCCCATGCTGCTCATGGAATTTCTTTTCTAATTGGGGAGCTCTTCCATAGTGGACAGTGTAGTCGGTAAACCTTGTTATAAAAAGAAGGCGAAAAGGCGATCCCCAGTGGGATTTCTGGCGTCCTTAATTACAAAGCTAATTCTCAGAGGATCGCGCCGAAAATTATAACGGGTTGTTTTCAATCAACTAGAAAATGTTCGGAACCGATTGAGTAGTCATCAGTTCACAGAGGCTTGGTAAACCATAAATACACCGGTTGTTTGCCAAACCGCTCAGGAACTATAACGAGTTGCTTCCTTTGGTTCTGGAGTATTCAAGGGGAATTAGTCAGCGTAGAAACAGGTTCATATGAAAGTTCGATGGAGTAAATTTAACTGGCTGTGGACACCCTCTTCATCTGCTCCAAGTCACCTGATTCAATTGCCCGAAACCTCGGCAGATATCCATGTGGACACAATCAAACGACAGAAGCAGAATAAAGCCAGAATGGCCACTAAATTAGAATTCTGTTTGAAATAAGGCTGCAAATGGTGAAGTAGCTATCGCTTCAGAAATTCTGGGGTGTTTACCAGAAAACTGTTTTCTAGACGTCCCTGAAGAGAACATGAGGCCTTCTCGAGCATGTCATGACAGCCATGATATTCCTGGGGCTGGTGGTGTACTCACCTCCCTGGCTTCTGAAAGTTCAGCCATTTCAAAGGGGCGAAAACATTTTTCGGCCCAAAAAGGAAGGACCAATCCGCTGGAATATAGAAAATGCTCGAAGCAAGGCGATATGAAGACATGAATATGGCCTTTAACTTAAAATAAATGCACGCTATAAGGTTGTACAAGAGGAAGTTCGTATTTTTCCATAATGAGTTTAGTAAAGCAAGCCTGCTTAAGTCCTGAACATATCACGAAATGCTCATCAGTATAAACTATGCTGACTATACTGATATTCTTGAATATCCGCAGGCATGTTGGCAATAAAGCTGCTTTAACCATCACCATATCTGTCACTTGCAGCTGACTGCATCAGCAATCGAAGGCATCTAATTAACAAAAAGTCTTAAGGTAGTTTTAAAGAGCAAGACGACCTAGGAATGTCAGTTTTCTGGCTGTTGCGACAAAAACGCATCAGCATGTGAAAGAATGCAGTGAATTCTAGCCGATTTCGGTGCAGATCAGCTCAATGTTAGTGGGATATCCACATGTACTCCACAAGTTTGTGTCTACTTTAAGATGCTAGATTTGGTGCACTTGCTCTTGTTTGTACGTGCCTAATATGGTTTAAATGTGCCAGTAACGTAGACGCAACCACTTACGCAAGTGAATCACAGGCCTGATATGTTGCACAACGTCAACATATTACTGTGATGTCACTCAGAATGTTGCGCCAGAGATCCGTCAATCGACTGAATAATCATGAGGACTTGATTTCAGCGAATTGTTAGTCATCAGTTTTCCCTGTTTTGAGTGGATGTATGGTTCAAGAGCACCTGATTTCTTTACAATGACTGAATAGGTTCGTGGAATTCTTAGTCTGAGCGTAACACATTGGGGCCATAGTGATGCGGAAGCGTCAAGGCTTGACACCACCTTGCCTACAACTTTTGAAATGAACAGCCTGTGTCCCCACAGAAAGCACACTCAAAATTAGCGTCGGCATTTCCACACCAGTGGTCTTATCAACCTATCACTTTTTGCTAACCTACTGCAGCATAATGAGGGGAACGCAGGGTTTGTTGGAGAAAACAGCTCACTAATTTATTTTCATGCACTCTAGCTAATGGGATACTGAACATTTAAACAAACAATCAGTACAGAATATCAAGTTCCGCGAGATCCAGAAAATCAAAACTCCCAATAGCTTATCAGGAGCCCTAAATTTTTTCTACTTCGTTGCATTAGTGTGTTTTGGAGTGTTTTCATAGAACAAAGGGAAATGGTTTTGTACAGAAATTGATGGTGTAGCTCAGTCCAAAAGAAAACATATTGTGTCTAAATACTCAACTGAAAAGACGACGTTCACTAATTTGTGCAACTTAAAACTTGGGTATGTTGAATATCGACCCAACTGATGAAAGTTAATTAACCAAACAGACATCCATCTTTGCTATCCTAGCTTCTAAAGACGGTAAGTGTGAATGCATTTGATTCCGGTAGCACAAAGCATGCCTGCCCAAGATGAAGACTGATGTACTGGCAAATGAGCTAGTAACCATCGTTACGATATCAGATCAATAAATGGTTTGAAAAATAGAGCCAGCGAAGCGAGCCCTCATCTGTCCCATATGTACAGTTTAGGTACGTGGGGAAACTTTCAGGTCAATAGATTTAAGCGTTCCATGACGTTTGTGCTCCTTGCAAATTTTGAAGATATAACTGATGGAAAAATGAAACACAGTAACGAAGAAAGATAGTGGAAGACTTGAGACGAACAACCTTATCGCCAAACTGAAATGGTATTTCGAATTACGGAGAAAGGCAGTCTTTGAATCGGATAGTATGACAAAATGATATCAGATAGACAGTCTGACGTTCCAAAGTAGGTCACCGATTTAATTTCTCACTTTGACACCTGTCTCTAGCTTTCACTATACTAAAATATGTTCCGACCGCTACTCAGAAAGAATGTCCATTATTTTTTATCACAATGCACAAAATCCAGAGAAATTGACGCATTCAAAAACAGTTCACAACCAGCTAGCCTTAGCTCAAGGGACGCAAAACTTGATAGTTCACCGAAGCAAACCTAAATATGAGAGCCGGAGACAAAAGAACTGCACCAATCAAAACAATAATCTTTCGGCATAAAATAAAACACAAATGCCAGGGGAGTACCGAAAGCCGTTTTACAAATCATGTTGCGAATTTTGTTGCGTCTATGCCATAGACATGCATAGACGCTAGTCGTTTACTTCAAAGTTGTTCGATGTTGAGTTTGACCTTGTAATTAGTTTTCGACCGTTTGTTAACCGTGCGTCTCACTGAAAGTCTGAACGTCTCAAACTGCCAAGTACGCATGTATTCGTTAACTTCATTTACCAGAAGATTTCCAACGTTCTCATACCAACATCAGAGAGATGTTTGGCAAACCTGGTTATCTTCTCGCTAGTTTATTTTTATCTCTATCCTCCAGATAACCAGTTTTATCTTCTCATCATCTGATCGTGTTCACTTAGCGACTGTATCGTACTTAACCCGTAAAAAATCGCACCGAATGGGAAATGCGAACAGGTAGCAGAGGTCTGAGGGCACCATACGTTGTAAAGTAGAAACCAAATGAAGAACCTTTTGAAGATTAGTGGATGGAACAAGATGCATAGGATGAAATGTTTTTCATAAAAACTCAACAAACTATCAGAACGTCGAACGAGGAATTGCACTTGGCCGGCGGAGAGTGTTTGCTTACTTATCCAAACACTCCATGGATAATAACAGATGAGCCTGCAACCTCGACGAATACACTCATTTGCATACCAATTTGGTTTTCATGAGGGACCCACCTCAATCCTGGCTGATATAGAAGTACCTAAGTTCATGCAATTTGGGTTCAAGTAAAATTTACAGTCTCCGGAAACTTGAGGACTTTGCCTACCTGATGACCCCCCTAGAAGAACGAAATCGGCCGTGGGCTTTAAAGGAGTACTCAGCAATACGGAACTCATATGGTCGATGAAAACCCTTCGACAGCCCACGACCGGTTTCGCTCTTCTTGATGCTCATCAGGTAGGCGCAGTTCCCGAGTTTTCGTCAACCTCATGTTCTAATTAAACCCAAATTGCACGAAATTAGGGAAATACACTCATTTGCATACCAATTTGGCTTTTACGGGAGACTAGCCTGAAATCCAGCTGAATCTTGCGTTATTGGAATTTTAGTAACTGAATGTGCTGCACCAGAATCCTTCAAGTTTCAGGTGGGACGATATTCGAAATAACGCGATACATCGTAGAGACTTAATAAATTACTCGTAAGATGAACACATAAGTTCACAGTTGCAGATTACAGCTATACTTTATTGTCCGATAAGTGCAATAGTTGCTTTTGCTTTCCGCACATCGTACTGAAAAATGCTACCTGATGCAATTACGACAACCTCACGAAATGTGACAAAATCGTGGAGTTTTAACAAAGGCGATAATCCAGAACGCTCATAGTATGTTTTACATCCGTCTACATTGAAAATCCCGGACAATAAACGGAAAATGTACGACAGCTCACTTAGTTCTGCTTATTTTGTAGAACAAAGAGTCCTCACTTTTAACCAAGACTGTGACTTCCATTGTTGCAATATTCTTCTGAATACTGGCTGCTTCAGGTGTAGTAAGTGCTACGCATATCTCTTGAAACCAGTAGCCTCAGAAAAGTTTTAAAATTGGTCAGAAGGACTATGTTAAACCCATCGTATCCTGTTCGGATGTATCCGAATCAACCGGTCGAACGGTTGAAGTGACCCTTATCGGGGGGAGAGTTGAACCTAACCAGTGTTACTCGCTCCGGCGTGTTACTTGCTTAAGTGAACACAGCCTTGAAGAACCGATGAACCCTCGTGACAACAGTCGATGCTTCTGGCAGCTTCATGTCTGAACACCCCTTGAAGATCAGGTGACACCGTAAGTGAGATGTGTTCTATCGTTTGAATTCGTCACATCCCTCGTTGGCTGTCTTCGTATGTAATGACGACGGTAGTGTGACTGAAGTGTGAGTTTGGGGTAAAAGGAGATGACCACCCACTTTGTAAAACAACCAAGCTCTTTTATGAACATGAATGCAATTTATTTCTGCTAACCTGGTTGCAATTTTCCGGCCAAACAAACGGATAGTGATTTGTTACTATGGTGTCAGCAATATTCTAACCTAACTGATGAGGTATCCAAGTAGCTGAGTTAAGTGCACATTCGCAGATGAGTTGTGTGAGTCGATAACGCTGACGAAGGACGATCATTCTTCAGCATCAGGTAGTTTTCTCTACACTGTACCATTAATCATCATTCCGTCACATTGGTAGCCTGCCGGTTTTCTACAGTACAAGATACTATTTGGCATTCACTATAACGTCGTCTTTCCGGGTTGCACCACAGATTTTCCATGGACCAAAATAAAACCTGTTTGGTGATAATGCGACCACTGTAATGGCTCCAAAACGAAATCCAAGAGATTTCTCCTACTACAAAACTTCATGCGAAATCTACCATAGATTACATTAGTTCCTGTGTTCGACCTCGCTTAACCGACTTATCCAAATGTTTTCAGGATTAAATGGTTCCCTAAAATTCAACCCCATAAACATCTAGTTAAAGTTTGTACAGATTGTCTGTTTCGAACAGCCTAATTATCTGGTGAGCTTTTTGAAGGGAATGTTACTCAAGGGATGGACATGCAATTTTGTTTGAGGGTTGAAGCTTGAGTTAAAGCCAACGTGCGTCGACATTTTTGCAAAATTTGTAAGTTTCGGTAGTTGCTTCAAGGTTTCGCAGACTTAACAGTTGCAAATGAGAACTATAGTTATCCGTCAACTTGTGACTGATATCAAGTTTTGCTGGAAAACAAGACCAAAACCGGTGGGTAATCTGCTAAGCAAAAACATCATCCTGCTTTCCACAAGGATTTCGCTCTAACTCGCGATCCCTAGGTTAAGACACGCTACACTAGAAAGGTTTTAGTTCAGAAGCCAGCAAATGTAAGGTGAGCGGAAGTTCTTCCAAGTGGAAGAAGAACGATCGTTTTCACAATCTGGCAAAAAATACCATTTGAAAGCGAATCTGCATATTTAAAAAAGTGTACTTCATAATTCGCCAATATGTCTATCACAAGGGAGTTTTGCGAACCCTTCACTAACTTACATGCTGCGCAAATCCTAGAGCTCCAGTGTTTTTGTGGCTACCTCATCTCCAACACAGAATTCGTGCCGGGCGCTAGGATCACTAGTACTGTACTACCAAACAGTGGAGCTGGATGATAAGTGCTTCTAGTCAGCTTGAGTTGTACATGTGAATTTTTCCCTCAAAGGTTCGGCGTTGAGCGATATGGTGTGCTGGATTAATCGTTAATTCATAACAGATTACACACAGCCTAATTTCAAATATCTTCACCATGGTCTAAACACTTTAAGTAGCACTCCAAACCATTTGCCGACTTTTGGAAGCGAAGCATGATACAGGGGAAGCCAAGTGTGCTTTCGAAAGCCGCTTTGGAAAGGGAAAGCAACACTTGAGAAAACGAAACAAATAAATGAAGACATGGCTGTTCCAACACACGTCTGGAAGTAGCTTCTTGAAGCTTCGCTTTAAGCAGGACTACTTTTTCCACCATTGCTTCATTTGACCTCTATTCAGTCACATTGCGCCGTACTTTCTTTTAAGGTTGTTATATCAACGGTTTTCTGCCGTCTTTCTAAGGGGCGATTGATAATTCAGTGAGCCAAACCTGTAAACATGTTCAGAAGTCTACTTTCCAACTGATCACTCGGTGACTTCTTATTTTGCGCGTCTTTGTTACATTAGACCTTGCGTTCCCAGAGAGAGCAGAGCAGAGAGCAGCGCCCTTTTAGTCATTGATAACTAAACTGATCAAAGCCGTCTTCTGCTTAATCTTACTCAATATAATCTGTAGTTCAGCAAAGGACTTCAAAAAGCACTCCTCCTAAGGAATCAAAACATAGGCACAATCTGTCACGGTAAATTTAGCGTTACGGTAGAGATTGGAAAATGCGTGGGTGGGACTGTCGTGATGGCGTGTTGAGCAAATAATTATGGTGATTAAAACAGCATTGAATGTGATGACAAAATATCAAATCAGCCCCAAATGTGGTCGAGAGGAAAACAATTCTCTATCCAGCAGTTCCTATGGCCTCCAGCTAATTCATCCATGTTTTAGAAGTGCCGTAGGTTTGTGTACATCCGCATTCTATTAGGCAATATTGGGAAAATTATCAGTAGAGCAATTCATTCAAGTGATCGCTTCGATAGAAACCCCATAAACCCATTTTCACGACTCCTCAGTTTAAGACTGCGACATACGTGATGATTATTTTCCTGAATTTTTAACTTTTAGGGGTTTAGTAATTTAACGGTCACTTTAAGAGGGCCTTTTTGTGGGTTGTGGATTGGATTTTGGTGATGATCATTCTTACGGTAAACATTTTTAAGAAAAATACCACGACAACATAAAAGTATTTGCACAGTATCAGTACCAAAGAGATAATCAGCATTATCACTTTCAGAACGTACGTAATAAAGATACATAACGCCGTTCTAAGCCTTATGCACGATGGCTCCGTTTGCAGGCTGTCAAAAGAGAGTAGTCTTCCTCCAAGAAAATATATACGAATATCATATCAACTAGAACATGAACGATCTTTTGTGCTGTACATCCAGCTGAAGGATATCCTAACCAAAAAACTCCGTTGGGATTCGTTCGAGTCTTCTGGTAAAACAAACTTTGTGTGCAAATGAGTGTATTCAGCGAATCTTCTAATCCTTTCGTGCTCTAATTTATTGCCACAGTTTGTGCGCTACGTGGGTCAACTCGCTTACGGACAAAGCAACGGGGTCGACTTTTAACCGCACTACCGTGTGTTAACTCAGAAAAGTGGTGATGGACTGACATAGCACAGCAAAGGCCATAAACACGTGGTCCGTTTTCTTGTTCTACTGCGGCACATTGTGCGCAATAGTTTTTTTTTTTCAAAATACTCTTGGGGTGTCTTGGATACCTGTCCATCCTTCTGAATGAATCTATGGCTTTCATGCCACTCAACTTCATGGTCCTACGGCAGCTGACCGCCCCTTTGGATTCGCATACACTGACGAGCGAGCCCATTTCTGATCACAGCCTTCGGGAAAAGGATTTTAATTCCTCTATTCAAATTGCCCATTTTTTCCGGAAGGTAATTCCGTTCTCAGTTTTCCGGCACAGCCTGGCTTCACTTACCGGATGAATTTTCATTTGAAAAATTCTCAAATTTTCTCACACTCTGATCAGTCTATGAGTAGCTTAGAAGAAGAAGAATTTCAAAACATGGGTGAACTTCCGCCTGAGGAGTCGTCTCTTGGGGGGCTACTCAACAGGTGACCACGTGATATGAATTTCGTGACTGGAGTATGATAGACGTTATATTCTGTCTAAAGGTGAGTAAATCACACTGCTTATCAGCCGCTCGTGGCCAATTGGTTGTGTTCGACCACTGGCCGAGAGGTCTCGGGTTCGCAACGTCAGCACATTGCTGGTGCCTTTCTATAGGAATGAAACGGCTATACAGTGCTTCTTGGCTACTCACCATAGACTGGCCTCACTGACGAGGAAAAAATTAATCAAAAATTATCAGACGGCCTAATGTTCAGCGAGCTTGCTTCAACCTCGTTATAACAATTCATGGTAGATAGAGACGGCAGAAGGACATACTAGGTACGTGGATCTGAAATAACTGCACGACATTTTTTTATCCAGGTTTCTTCAAAAGACCCTCGGTGATATGGCGGAGCATGCTCACGTCACTTATCTTAAGTCCTTTTGTTTCATCAACACTCCGGAAGAAAGATAAGCTCATCTCTATTGATTATTGTTTGATTCGTATGAAGTGGCTCATCGTTACTAGGTTAATTTTATGGACGTTTGCCTTGACTGAAAATACAGATATTGAGACACGTAGTATCCGAAAAGGGTCTAGAACTGCTAGGTTCATTTATCCAGCGACACAGAATTCGTTTGTCTTCTAATTCAAGCTTCTCTTACATTCACTCCCTATTTTCATTGTTCCTCCCTCCTTTCAGTCCATACTTCCCATGCTTTTCCATAAAACTCGGAGTTGTTTAAATTTACTCGAATTTATTTACTTTCTACTGAACACGTTTTTGAAAAAGTTTCATTTCAAAACTCAGTGCTTGATTTACGATGCAGAGGCCGTCTTTCTTGCTTGTGGAAAAATAGTATTTAACTTCAAGCCGAAAAAAACATCAATTTTTGCATTGGAAGAATTCGCCCACAAAACAACAAACAATTCAGAGAACTCATGAACTACTGCGTACAGCTATATCTGTAGCCCTTAGACTTCACATAAATCCATGAGTGATTAAAAATCCAAATCAGATTGTCTCATTTGTCCGGTTTTGCCAGCTTTGAACCTTCGGTTTATGCAGAGCCGAAGCTTTCCTCATGTTCCAACAATGACAATGCGTCCCAATTACCATGGCGTAAGTGGCTGTTGTCATACAAACAACGTAATTGGTTTGGTCAAATGCAAAGCAGCAAGCAGGCCGGACAGGACGACGAGTGTCATACTGAGTGGGGAAGTTTAACGCTTGCCCACACAATCTCAGATTTCTATTGCTCAAATTTCAGAGTCTGTCAGAGGACCGGTATTCCGCAAAATAGTCTGAATAGTGTCGGTATTTGAATCCTTAAGATATATTAAATAGAAAGCTTAGTCGCCGAAGTCAACTTCACATGACGCCCTAATGGTTGGCCATACGGCTTGGACTTGAACAAAGTGACCCAATTCCTCAAAGGATCTAGCTCATTCTGGAAGACGCGTAGAGATAGTGAAGCGGATCTATTTTGGCTTCAGCTCAATGGTTGTGTGGACGTCCAAGTAAGGTGCTGGCTGAACGCATCTTGATTTGCGAGGTGGAGCATGTCGCCGTGCAATAACGGCACTGCTTCCTTGAACGGACGTTGTCAGTCCAGTTAGTTGCTAATAATATCCAGATCCCTTTGTTTTGCAGATTGCACAAAAACCACCGTGCTATCAGGTTACGTTAAAAGAATAAAACTCATGAAATCTCGCGAGAGCTGATTCAACGTTTACGACCCGGGAGTGGTGCAGTTTCAGTATAGTGAGGCTAACCGTCTTCCCTATGGTAAAATGGGCCTGTTTTTTTAAATATATCAGTTCCCTGAGGATAAAGTGTCATTGGTGTAGTGGAATAACTATGCACTGCTGACGAATACGTTTCTTTGATGGCACAAACTTATGCTACAATGAGACGTCGTACGTCGAAAGTTCAATCCTAAGCATCATTGAAACCTTTTTTTACGTGCCTTAACCTGCACCAACACTTGGTATTCTACCGTGGGCTCAAGTACAGTTAGGTCTTTTTACAGTGTGTGTTCACAGGGATACTCTCTATACTGACCGCTTTTGATCCGGCTCCATGTTCTTTCTATTGCCCCAAAGTAGTGAGTTCTTACTTCCTTAATTATTTAAGATTCTTTATGCTTGCTCCTATTACGCCGTAAGTTCGAATAAATGCAGCAGCAGGAAGCAAGGTACAAACGGCTTACCAATATCTGGAGCAACCATTTTTGACAGATCCGCTCAGCGGTCATTGTATGTGTGATCAAATCCCAATCGTAGTGGTTATCTTTGCCCTCAAAGGATCGACACTCACAGTACGACAAAATAAAAGCATGTTCAAAAAATCATAATTGTCAAAATGTATATACCAACGAAGGAGTTGTCTGCATGAACATATATGGACATATTTTCAGTGATGCGCATTGTACTTGTTCCTTTCCTTTATATATCCAACATATTGTCGTCTGAACTGAGTGTCACGAGGCCTATTGTGAGTAGGCCCGTCCCAAGCGCTGCACTGGCAAAAGTCCACTCTCCCACGGTTGGGAATTCCACGCTCTTCCCTGGATTGCCAGTAAAGTGATGATGATTGTATCCCAGCAGCAGACCATAAGAGACACTGGTGAAAACAACTGAAAGAGGGCGGAAATTTCACCCATTAATGCAACATCCATTTTGCGACCAGAATTCGTCACCCTTAACGTAATTACTAAACGAAAAAGTTCAGTTTTTCCCAATATACCAGAGGAATTCAAACACATCATTATCCATATTTGTCTGCTATTTATGTCAGAAGAAAACTTGCAGCAGACCTCACGCTCTAACAGATAAACAATAAATCTCTCCTCTGGCCATGTGACTCACACACATACAGCAGTAACACAAACTAGTTTGCATTCCAGGTGACCTAGATAGCTGGCAAAAATAAGTTTCCTTAGTTCTCAGAATACGATTTCCATCAGGCCCTAAAGGGACCATTTTTAAAGCCGTTTATTAGATAACCTTTCTTTCGATC